>VYZS01077922.1:0-16369 GCA_013400695.1 Neodrepanis coruscans | reverse complement strand
GGTAAAACCACAACAAGTACTAATTTAAGAGACAGTCTGATTACTTCACTATCAATGGGCAAGAGAATGGGTGTGTTCTGTGGCAGATGTAGGGACACACTTGTCTCCAAAATAACACTCAACATCCTGTGGAACATCAGGTCATCTCTCTTTAACCGGATCTCCTCTCATACTGGTGTTGGTGGTGACAGTAGCAGAAGCAGAGGGATAGTGACTTATTCAAAACAGGGACAAGCATTTCCTAGAATTCACTTGTGACAATAAGAGAGAGATGACCCATATTGTTCAGAACAACAGAATTTAGAGAAAATCAGCATTCTCACAAGTAGGGGCATAGCTGTTACAAATATACTATGAAAGATCTATTGCAACATTGTAGACAAAGGACAGGAAAGACTGAAATAAATCAACAACAGCCAATTTAAACACAATGTCCATAATGTTAAAGAGCTTACTTTCATAGAACATGTCCAATTTATTCATGGTCTGAGCTCCCAAAGAACCTAAGCACAAACATGATTTTATATAATGAATTTTATCACCATTCCTGTGGTTGTAATATCATGAAATTGACTAGTGCAATGTTTGAAATCTTGTTGTGGGTGATGTTGTATTTGTACATGACCTTCACTGCTCCTTATACATACTCTTCTGGTAATTCCCAGGGCTTCTGTAGATGAAATATGTAACACTGTTTTCTGTATCAGTTAGAAAAGATTCAAAGAAAATCACCAGTATGAAATAATGCTATTTAGTTTTCAGTAAATGATACAGGCATTCAAGAGAGATCAATGGGAGCAAACACTGATGGAAGCTTTCCATATGGATTAGTTCTAGGAAGACTTCATTTTTATTTTTGGAGAAATGCAAGGAAAAGTTTATTCTTCTTTCCTTTTGAAAAGGTTTATATATAAACACTACTAGAAGTCTAAGAAAGTTTCAGGGAAACTCCACGTTCTGGCTTCTAGCTGTAGAATTCTGTTTCAAATTTTCTTTACTCCTCTGCTCTGAGTGTTATCTAGCTGAATCTAGCTACTCTACTACAATCACCCCTGTTCCTCTCTGTACAGCTGACAGAAAATTAAAATTAGAAAACCTATTTTCTGTAGTCCAAAAAAGCCATCTTACATGGTTTATTAATCCTGCTATTGGCAAATCAAGCATAAGCAATGTAATGGCCAAACTTACCCAGAAATCATTAAAAATATTTATTCACTAGACATAAAATTATACACTTTGGCTTATAGCTTGGCTGTACCTTATGGGAATGCTTTTCCTCTCGTGTCATGCTAGGCAGTTTGTTAGTACCTCCTATCCTTTAAAATTTATTGCTTTATTATCCTTCTTCATCCTAGAAGCATGCAAATTTTCCTCTGGTCATAAAAGGAACAAATAAAATGTTATATGATATAGAGCTGCTAAATACAATGATAAGGGAAGTACAAAGAGAGTCTGCTTAAAACTGCCGGGTGGAGAACTTGTTTAGAGTGAAAATTATAAACTGTACTAGGTTAAAGTATAGAGTAGGAATACCTCAAAGGGATCTGAAAGTGCCATAATTAGTGTCAGTAAGTTCTCCTTGTCTAAGTACTTGCCATAATATGATTTAACTCACAATAACTTGGATACCTATACAAAAATCATGCCATATTTGACCTAGGGCTGCTAACTACCAGTCTGCACCCACACACAGGCTAAAAACTCCCCATAACAAAATCAGCAGCCAAGATATTCAATACACCATCTAAATGCCATTGATCATTCCCCATTTTTCCCTGTCCTTCTTCTGGGCTTCTTCAACACTTGAATCTACCTCTTCAGTGTGTGAAACTGAGGTTGAGGCACCAGAGTATCTCACATGTTATCCTACAGACAGTTCCAAGATCCACCTACCTCCTTGACCTGTGTTTCAGTTTTCTTCTCTCTGACTGCCAATGTCTCATCCTTCTCCTCCTTCCTTAATACAACTATTTATTTTGTTTTCTCTCTGGAGAGGCTTGAGCAGACAAGAGCCTATGCTGTCTGCACTGCTAGCCTGTTGCTAGCTCAGATATGGTCAGGAGATTGATAAGAGAAGACACACTGGAAGCAGGTAAGGCACATGCTCTTTGCTGCTTCTTCATGTTGACAATGCTGTAGGCCACAACTTGGGTTAAAGAAAGCAATACATCTGCAGCCTTCAAGACACTTAAATTTGCATTATAATGAAAAAAGCGTTTTGATTAAAAGATTTTTAGCCAGCTTTCTTCCAGAGAGGATTGGGCTTTATATGGAGAGGATAGTCTCACAGTCAATAATCTTGTAGAGTCTGGAAGATGAATGTGTATAAGCATCCATAAGACTAGCTGACATTTGTATCTCCTCTGGTCTGATAGAAAAGCTGGAATCTATTTCTCAGGAATGCAATGGTAAAATGACTGTGATAGTAGCATCCTGAACTACCAAGCTTGTGAGAATGCAGTTGGCATGATATTTTCAGTACAGATGATCTGAGAGGTGTTTTCTTTATGTAACAATTATGACAATATCCTGTATCAATCACCAGTATTGCATATCAGCAGGCTCTTCATAATGTTCACCATGAGGAAAATGACATGCACAGTTTTGCAATCAATCAATATTAAAATGCTTTAGAATGTGTTTCTTAATGATAGGTACTAAAATAATTTTGTAATAAACAGAAGCATTATTACCTTTATTCCACAAATGCTAAGTGGCTTTGTCGTTAAATTAGAATTATGAAATAGTAATGCTCTGCCAGCATCTTGTCAAACACAGTATGCTTCCAGTTCTTGGCATAGTTCCAGGATAAATAAGGCAGTTTTGCACAGTGATTAGCTTCTACACAAATTCACCATCTCCTAGAATCAGTTGATAGTGTCACTGTCCGATGCAGTCAAATCCCTCAGAAAAATTATAATTCATAGACTGCCTGTATTCCTTTCTACTACTTTAAATATCTAAAGGGAATTTCTATTAGTACTATAATATTTTTGTAAGAGAGTTGTATCTCATTATGTCAAGCATTTTCTAAGAAGAAATCACAGGTATAACTCTTAAAGTTAATTTCATTTTGTTTCTACTGATCAGTCTTGCTACCACACTTTATGAAGTATTTTCTTTTGCTTTGGCTTAGTATACGGTAACTAGGAGAGAATGTAAAAATCGTTATTAAATTGCCCCTTGATAAATCAAAACTTGCACAAGGCATAAGGAAGTAGGTGTTGACACAGTGAGAGAAACAGTAAGTATATTGCATTTGTGTAGCAAAGTTGCGGGGGGGGGTAGGAGGAGATTACATCTTCTATGAGAAGCTGCGAGAAACTTCCCTTGTGTCCAATAGAGCCAATGCCAGACACCTCCAAAACAGACCCACTGCTGGCCAAGGCCAAGCCAATCAGATAGAGCTGATAGTGCCTCTGTGATAATGTGTTTAAGAAGCAGGGAAAACCCCTGCGGAGCAGCAGTCAAACACAGGATGAGAATATGTGAGAATCAACTTTGAAGACACAAAGTTCAGGAAGGAGATGCTTCAGGCTCTGGAGCTGACATTCCCCTGCAGCCCATGGAAGACCCCATGCTGAAGCAGTAAATGCCTGATGGTGATAATGACCCTTTGGAAAGCCTTTGCAGGAGCAGGTTTGCTAGCAGGACTTGTGACCTCAATGGTGACACACTGGTGCAGCCTGTTCCTGAGGGACTGCACTCTGTGAAAAGGGACCCAAGTTAGAGCAATTCATGAAGAACTCATGGGAAGGACTCCTGTTGGAAAAGTTCATAGAAGACTGTCTCACATGGGAGTGACACCACACTGGAGTAGGTGAAGAGTACAGGGAGTCCTGCCTCTGCAGAGAAAGAAGCCTCAGAGACATGTGATAAACTGACCATAGTCCCCATTCCCCATCCCCACTGGCAAGGAGGGGGTAGAAAATTCTGTACTGAAGTTAAGCCTGTACTGAAGATGTGAGGTGTGGGGGGGAAGTGTTTTTAAGATTTAGTTTTATTTCTCATTATCCTACTCTGATCTGATTGGTAATAAATTAAACTGATTTCCTCAAGTCGAGTCTGTGTTGCCTATGATGATAACAGGTGAGTGATTTCTCCCTGATCTTGTCTTGGTCCACCAGCTTTTCCTCATATTTCTCTGTCCGTTGTCCAGCTCAGGAGGGGAGTGATAGAGTGGCTTTGGTGGACACCTGACATCCAGCCATCATCAGACCACCACAGTAGTTACTGTTGGAATGAAATTCTAGGTAGAAGTAATTTAGAAATTGGCTCAAGGCAACAAGAACATTTTATATTTCTGAAAAAAGAGAACTGAGAGATAAAACTACTGATTATGTGCTTAAAGTAAAAACACTGATGCAATATCTGTAGAAGTGCAAAATGCATAGTAAGTCTTCTTCAGGTCTGGAAAGTCTGAGGTTACACCATTTCACCAGGTAGATATAACTTGAGAAACTTAGTTACCATTNAATGCATAGTAAGTCTTCTTCAGGTCTGGAAAGTCTGAGGTTACACCATTTCACCAGGTAGATATAACTTGAGAAACTTAGTTACAAATTTTTTTTATTCTGATAATGACAACACTTAATGAGGGATTTGCTGGCTGAACGTCTAGTTAAACCATCTCAGACAGATATTTATTGTGCCTTGGACATGATCAAAGTCTGAACAATGTAATGTAATGGGGAAAGGCAGAAGTTTTCCCCATTTTTTTTGGTATGTTCCTTCCACAAGGTTATTAATATGCAAAGGCCGATCACCCCTTCAAATGCCCATTTCCTTCACTGTCTTGAAATCCAGACAGGCTGGGAAGCTGCCATGTTAACATTTCTTCAAGGGACTGGTTAAAATCTCTGAATCTTGAAGGCCCTGGTTGCTGTCAAGCCAGGCCAGCAAGGATGCAAGAAAGGAGGTGAAAGGAAAAGGGTAGCATGCTGTTTCTTCTGGTAACATTTAGCTGCTCTGCAGTACTACTTCAACAGCACAGTCAACCTCTATGTGCTGGTTTTGGCAGGGATAGAGTTAATTTGCTCCATAGAAGTGTAAAAGGAAGATAATGCAGATACCCCAAAACACCAGGAAGTGGAAGGAATTAAGAGAAATCTCTTTTCCAGATGTGAGAATGCTGGCTAGCGTGTGTGTAAACACTGGACATGAAAAAATGTGGGTCTACACACTGGACATGAAAGAATGCAAAAACGTTTTCCTCTCCAAGCCTTCTTAACAGCATGCCTCCCCCTGCTCATGGGGTCTCCAAGATTGTCTGTGAAACAGTTATCTTTTTCAAGGAGTAAACTGTTCTAAAAGGCTGGAGAGGGAAAGAAATCCAATCCTAAGCTTCCCAGCTACCAAAAGTCTCTTGAATAAAAAGAGAAGAAATCCTTAAATGAGCCTACTTCCTCGCTATCTCTTGTGCAAGGTCAACTCATTCCCTGTAAAATCTTGTATGTGGCTGTGTTTTGTATTTGTGCTGGAAACCCAGCTAATAATATGGAAATGTTTTTGTTACTGCTGGCAGCGCTTACACAGAGTTGGAAGTCTTTTCTGCTTCTCATGACACCTCACCAGTGAGAGGACTGGTGGTGCTTAAGAAGCTGGAAGGAGACACAGCTGGGACAGCTGATCCCAACTGACCCTATACCATATGGTGTCCTGCTCAGCATATAAAGCCAAGGGAAGAAGGAAGAGGTGTTCACAGTGATGGTATTTGTCTTCCCAGGTTACCCTGCTCTTCTGGAGATGGCTGAAAACCTACCTGCCCATGGGAGGTAGTGAATGAATTCCTTATTTTGCTTTGCTTGTATGCAAAGCTTTTCCTTTACCTACTAAACTGTTTTTATCTCAATCCATGAGTTTTCTCATTGCTACCCTTCTGATTCTGTCCCCATCCCACCAGAGAGGACTAAATGAGCAGCTGTTGGTGCTCAGCTGCTGACTGTGCTTAAATTACGACATGCCATCACAGAAAGAAATATAGTATGACAGGGATGGTCCACAATTTCCTGTGTATACAAAAAACAGAATCTGGATGTGCTTTAAGTTAACAAGCAAAGTTAACAAGCAAAGGAAAACTTGGGGCATAACCTTAAAGCTCTTTGTTTACTTTCCACTTTTAGACTTTTCCAGACAATAAACTAGGCTTTTGCAAACTGAGTCCTTAAGGCTAATCTTGAATTCTTGTCTTTTACAGATGGTTTCTTAATTGTGGGCTTTAAAGAGTTTGCCCTCACTCTTATTCATTTCTTGGTCTTGTAACTATAGCCTTTTCAGAACCCTGAATTGAGACTTGTACTCTGTTTTGAAGGCCATTTGGGGCAATTCTCCACTTAATGTTCCTCTGGTAGCCAAAAAGCTAGACCAGTTGCAGTTGTAAACAAGGAATTTTTTCAGAAAGCTGCTTTGTTTCCCAGATGTTCTTCTGTATGCCTTTAGGGGACATTTCCTTCCTGGGGATGGCAGATGGATGGGGCATCTGCTTGCCTCACTGGTTACCCCAGCTTCAAGCAGTCCCTTACTCAGCATGTGGACATTTTTCCATGCTTGGTTCCCATAGCTGTGAAATTAAAGGTTGCAATCCGTAGCATCTAAGTCTTGAGGCTTTCTGGGAAGGGTATCAAACTCATCCTTACTTACTAAATAGTGTTGATCAAAAAGAGCAGGGCAGATACTTTGAACTTGGAGACAGATCACAGGAAACAGCTGTTCATATCTGTAGATGGTTTATGTGCTTTTTTAACAAGGCAGCTGAATCCTCTACAAATAAACAGGCCTCCTTTTATAGAAGTGCCTTAACCCTTATCCTGCATGAGGAATTTATTTGATTTAAAAGCTTGACTTTTTTTTGCTTATATTGCTTTTCTGCAACTCTTATGACTAGAGCAACTCTTCACAAAACCTTGCAGACAATCATGGTTTCACTATGAGAAGCTACAATTCAAAATAGTCAATTTTCCTGAAAGCCTACTGGTTCTTTTTTTGTTTAAAAGTTATCTTTCAGAATATAAATCACCATTGATTTTGCAGAATTAAAATCTTGAGCCTTTGACTTGCTCAGAGCATTTCTTTTGCCATAGAAGAAGAGGCTAAGACTGCAGCATAAGTCACCACCACAACAGCAAGGGATGAATGGAAAACATGCATTTGGTAGCATACTGGATAATGCTCCAGTTAGGTTTTTGAGTACCCTACAGAAGCTATTCCATCCTCAATGAATTCAACATTCACAAAGATCTGTCAACCTTTAAGCACTTTTACTGAAGTGGTAAAAGTGGCAGCAGGAAATATGCTAGAACCCCTTTCCATTCGCAGGCATTTTTATAGAAAGCTGTGTGCCCAAGTGAGAACGAATAAAGGTTTCTTGTAACAGCACTCTCAATTTTTTTACTGAGAATTCAGCTCGAAGCTGAGCTCCAGATGAATCACAGGGCAAGTATGTTAATTTTATCTAGCAGCCTTCCCAGTGGCATTTTTTGTCTTTGGAAGGGTTTTCTACAGGTTTTCTGTTACCTAATTTCCCCCCATGTTACTGATTTCTGTGGGTAGCAGTACCCTCTCCATGTCTGGTCAATCTGGTCAGATAGAAGAGCATTACTCATTCCTGGTCAGATAGAAGAGCATTACTCATTCAGCTTGATAAGGACACCTATTTGGAAAACTGAAAACCATACTGATTAATTTGAAGAACACCTATACTTTTAGAATTAAACAAACAAGATCAGACTAGATACTGATTAAATCCATTTAAAATCATAGGAGTCCTTAATTTGCTTAATATCTAGAGAGGAGAACATATTTTAACTACTAGATACAAATAAAACTTTCTACTGAATTACCTAGGTTTGGTGAAACAAACAAATTTGCAACAGCCTGGTTAGATATATTATCTATAAAAACATTAGTATTGACATATTTTGAGAATGGAACAAAAAAAGGCAGAAAGACTACCCTAGTTTACTTCTGTCTGATGGAGTATAATGCAGAAAAAATTATTATCAATATCATGCTTAACATTGCATGTAATCACTAAGTAAAGAACTGTGCAATGATATTGAGGCAACTTTCTGGCCCTTTGCTCTGGAAATATTCTTATAAATGCTATTCAGAGGAACAGAGTATGGGTTGGAAATGAACATTTCCAAGATAATGTGGGCTTGACAAACTCTCAGTACAGTAAACTAACACAACCACTCTTATCTTATTGTCTGGCTGTTAAAAATATGTCTTTGTCAACCCTGAAGTTTCATTTCTTCTGTTAATGGATGACATACCCACCAGAGAAGAGAGCTTTACGATCCTCGCACAGTTTCCACAGCAGAAAACCTATTAGCAGAGTTTCCCGAGTAACACTGTTCATTTATGTAGCGTTCAGCTCCTGTAAAACTTGTCAAAGAGACAGGTAAGGAATGTGAAATAAGCGTTGGTAGCAGTGAGATTCGATATACGTAGCTTTAATTTTCCTCTCTATTTGACCTGCAATCTGTAGTCACACATGCTGATGTTGCATAGTGCAGTTTCCCAAGTCTAATACAATGGAATAGGCACTAAGCTGTGAATAATGCACTGAAACTATTAAAAAATCAGGCAGGCTTTTGAACAAAGGCAAGTTTAAAGAAAGAAGTTTGCTAGAAGCTTAGAATGGCCATATTTATCCTGTGTATTTCCAAGTTTTGGGAGGGAGGGTTGCAGCTTTTTATGGAAAAGCTCATGACAATTCTTTGCCCTGTAGGAGCAGGTATCCTTCTAGACTCCTGCCACTGACTCTCAAGGATAGTGACAGATTGGGATGGGTGCACATACCCTCCCACAAATCAATAAGCCCAGAAAGTGGCAAAAAGACTGGGATTAAGCCTTGCACAGTGTTAGCATATAATATTTCTTGGTTGTGATCTTCTGCATTTTTGTGTGACTGAAGGAAGAAGTCCCTAAATGAAGGAACAAATTCAGGTTCTGGTAAAATCAAGGTATAAATCCACATTCATGACAGTAGGACCAAAATTGGCACCAAGTCCGTTCACTCTCACCAACAGCAAGAAAACTCCTCAGCTAAAACATATTTAAACCCGGGATTTAAAGGACTCCCGGCTAGAAACTCTCTAGAAAATGTAGAGATTTTGATTGCACTTGCAGAAATCTGTGGTTTAGGCCTATGTACTAAGGTCTGAACATTTATTGTCCCAGATAAAGTCCTAAAACCTTCATAATCATTAGGTTCCTTTCAACCTCTGCGCTACTTTTCCTAATCATTCCCTTCGCTGGGAAGCATGACTGTGAAATGCCAAAGGTCCAGACGGGAACTCTGTCAGAGTCAAACTATCAGCAGCCTCATACTGACAGACCTCCAGCTACTCTGGCATGGTTACGGCAACAATTTTAGTTCTCAATTAAACTTTTAAGTGCTGCTTTATCTGGCTATGAAGGAGCTCTCCGGGCGCACTGTTCGGCCCGAGCAGCCCTTCCCGCTGCCCCTCCCTGCTGGGCTCCGCGGGACCCGGGAAGGGGTGTCGGACCCCTCTACCCCTCGGCTTAGCGTCCTCTGTGCGGAGCGTCCCCGGTCCCTCGGCGGGGCGCTCCGTTCCGGGGCTGCGGCGGGACCTCTTTCCCTGCTCGGCGGCGCGGTCGTGGGGGCGCGCAGGGGGCGGCGGCGGCAGCCGGGGGAAGGAGTTTGCTGGCGTCAGGCGCTGAGCAGCCACTGACACGGGAGCTCCCTCTCGCCTCGCCTCCCGCAGCGGGGGCATAAAGGCACCTGGCCCGGCGCTTCACACCACCGGAGCGAGGAGGCGGCGGGCGAACTGACGTGCGGGGGTCAGGCCAGGCCCCTCTGCAGAGCCCTCTCCATGCGCCTCGCCGGCGTCGCCGGCTCCCCCCGGGCCGCGCACTCGCCCGCGAACGGCAGCCAGTGGCGGGCGGTGGAGCCCGGCGCCGGCGGCAGCCCCAGTCCCGAGGTGTGGTCGGGGTCCCCCAACAGCAGCCTGGGGGGCTGGGACCCCTTCGGGCGGGACGAGGAGCTGGCGAAGCTGGAGATCGCGGTGCTGGCCGTCACCTTCGCGGTGGCGGTGGTGGGGAACGGCAGCGTGCTTTTGGCCCTGCGGCGCACGCCGCGCAAAGCGTCCCGCATGCACCTCTTCATCCGCCACCTCAGCCTGGCCGACCTNCCCTGTGTCAGCAGCGTCAAGAGCATCTCCCGTGCCAAGATCCGCACCGTCAAGATGACCTTCGTCATCGTGTCGGTGTACGTCGTCTGCTGGGCGCCCTTCTTCACCATCCAGATGTGGTCCGTCTGGGACCAGCGATTCCCCTGGGTCGGTAGGTGACGCCTTGACTTCCCTCCACCGGCTGCCCCGCACGGACTGGGGACCCCCGGGGGCGCAGCCGCCTGTTTCGGGCGCTGCGCAACCATGGGCCGAGCGTCAGAGAAATGGGGCGCGAAACGGAAAGCGGGACCGATACTCGCTCTCCCCGTATCGCCCGGCCCAACGGGCCCCTCTCCCGCCAGGGAATAGCAGCTGAGCGTCCTTGTGCCAGGAGAGGGGACAGCCCTGAGGCCGCCGCCGCCCTCGGGGCCGGCCCGCAGGTATCGCTCGCATTACCGGACCTGGNGGCGTCCCCGGTCCCTCGGCGGGGCGCTCCGTTCCGGGGCTGCGGCGGGACCACTTTCCTTGCTCGGCGGCGCGGTCGTGGGGGCGCGCAGGGGGCGGCGGCGGCAGCCGGGGGAAGGAGGTTGCTGGCGTCAGGCGCTGAGCAGCCACTGACACGGGAGCTCCCTCTCGCCTCGCCTCCCGCAGCGGGGGCATAAAGGCACCTGGCCCGGCGCTTCACACCACCGGAGCGAGGAGGCGGCGGGCGAACTGACGTGCGGGGGTCAGGCCAGGCCCCTCTGCAGAGCCCTCTCCATGCGCCTCGCCGGCGTCGCCGGCTCCCCCCGGGCCGCGCACTCGCCCGCGAACGGCAGCCAGTGGCGGGCGGTGGAGCCCGGCGCCGGCGGCAGCCCCAGTCCCGAGGTGTGGTCGGGGTCCCCCAACAGCAGCCTGGGGGGCTGGGACCCCTTCGGGCGGGACGAGGAGCTGGCGAAGCTGGAGATCGCGGTGCTGGCCGTCACCTTCGCGGTGGCGGTGGTGGGGAACGGCAGCGTGCTTTTGGCCCTGCGGCGCACGCCGCGCAAAGCGTCCCGCATGCACCTCTTCATCCGCCACCTCAGCCTGGCCGACCTGGTGGTGGCCTTCTTCCAGGTGCTGCCCCAGCTCTGTTGGGAAGTGACCCACCGCTTCCACGGCCCCGACGGGCTCTGCCGCGTTGTCAAGCACCTGCAGGTCTTCGGCATGTTCGCCTCTGCGTACATGCTGGTGGCCATGACCGCCGACCGCTACATCGCCGTCTGCCACCCGCTGAAGACGCTGCAGCAGCCCACCAAGCGTTCGTACGGGATGATTGCGACGGCCTGGGCGCTCAGCCTGCTGCTCAGCACCCCGCAGTACTTCATCTTCTCCCTCAGCGAGGTGGAGCGCGGCTCGCAGGTCTACGACTGCTGGGCGCACTTCATCATGCCCTGGGGGCCACGCGCCTACATCACCTGGATCACGGGCGGCATCTTCGTCGCGCCCGTCCTCATCCTCATCACCTGCTACGGCTTCATCTGCTACCACATCTGGCGCAATGTCCGGGGCAAGACGCGCTCGGGGGATGCTGTGGCGGCGGAGGAAGCGGCGGCGGCAGCGGCGCTCGCCTCGGCTTGTCCCGGGAGCAGACGGAGCGGAGCAGCTGAGCCCCCGAAAAGGAGCAGCAGCCGCTGGGTTCTCATCCAGAACAAAACGAGAGAACGCAAACTGGAATATTTGCTGCCATGACTTGAAGCAGCAACATTTTCGTCTGTTTGAAGCTGCCGATAAGAAAACTTTAGAAACGTTTTATGTTACTGTGAACCATACACACATGTATGTCAGGAGCAATTATATGGACAGGGAACTTACTAAGCCTTCCTTCCTGTACTGCTGTCTAATAGTGAGGTTGAGTACATCCTGAACCCTTCTCCTCATTAGGGCAGCCACCTCGGAGTAGCTCCTTCTTTAGTCTGTCACCAGCTCGCGTTAATCAGTGGCAATTTAGATATTGGAGATACCTGTCCTGCTGTGAAATATGGCTGAAAATAATTCGTGAGTTTAAAAGTTATTTCATAGTTAATGACAGGCATAGTAATATATAGCCTGTTTCTTCATAATGAGAAAGCAGTAAATAAAAGTGTAGGAATTAGTATTTTTTTATTTTAATATCTTAAAATTATCATTTATTGTAGTGAGAGCACCAATTGCCTTTAATATGGGACTAAAGTTAACCCTATAATGCAGGTCTCTACAGAGAAATTTTTTTTTTTTTTACTTCAAAAAATATGAAACTGAACAGATGGATATTTGCTAGGTTTTTTTAAGAGATTCCTTGGGACTGCGTAACACAGCAGTCTTTGGAGATTCAATAACTACAAAGAAAGGTTAAATAAGAAAAGTCTAATAATTGATTAGACTAAATATATATTTAGAGTATTTGGTCTGTTAACTAGTTATTGAAGGTATAAGACCATAACATTTTCATAGCATAGTGCTACCTCCATTTTCCCTTAAGAAAAATTTAATCTCCAAAATTTAGATTTTTATCAACAAGCCAGTTGAACATTCAACACTTTTCATCCTGCAGATGTATAAAGCAAAATTCGGTGTTATTGAAAGGAGTGGGAAACCAGTGGGAATTTTGCCATTGTCTCCCAGGTTTCTGGATAAAAACTGTTCAGTATTTAAAGCATGAGCTTACCAACACATCAGTAGAAATTGGACTAAAGCATTATTTTGGATTAATTACTCCATAAATTATTCTGTCAGAGGTTTTTGAAGTCTTTTCAGACAAATTCCTATTGACTTCAATGGCAGCCTTATGCAAATAAGAACTTTCCTGATTATGTTCTCATTATTTATTTCAAATGCTGCAACTCAACTTTTAGAACTAGAGTATTCAGGCAAATAAATCCAATGGTTAACAAAGCAATTGACTGAATGGTACAAATGTTCTTTTGGTAATTAAATGGCTTTCTTCCCGCTTCCCCAGATTCTGAAAACACTGCAACTACAGTTACAGCTCTGCTGGCCAGTCTGAACAGTTGCTGTAACCCGTGGATCTACATGTTCTTCAGTGGGCACCTCCTGCAAGACTGTGTACAGAGCTTCCCTTGCTGCCAAAAAATAAAGCAAACGTTGAGTAAAGAAGATTCAAACAGCAATAGCAGGCGACAGACTTCTTTCACCAACAACAGAAGCCCAACCCACAGCCTAAATACCTGGAGGGAGATGCCCCACTCCAAATCAACTAGCTTCATCCCCATTTCAACATGAGATAGGCCTTGGGACAGGCAGGGCTTGCAGTCCCATCACAATGCTGGGGGAGGTTACGAAGTGGCACTAAGGCATCAGTTATGGTACCAAGGAATGACTAAGAAGGCCATAAGACAAAATGTGCCACCTTGCTCATTAAGCTATTCTGCAACATGTAAATTATTTTCTGAAGGTTATTTAGGACTTGGGCAACTGATCAGGAAGGCATGGCAACAATAAAGCAATTATTTTTTTAAATAGAATTTATTTTATTTTTTGTCTGTTTCTAAAACACTAAGTCTATTTTTTGCTTGCTGTTTAAAGCAGTAAAAATAGTGGAGTTGTTATGTTTTGAGGTAACTTCACTCTCTAGTGTTAATGCCTGAAACTTCTCATGATTGTTCCGTGAAATCACAGAGAAAGAACACCACATGAGCAAGAAAACAGTTTAGTCTCAAACACAAAAAGAAAGATATTGAGAAAAAGTTCTGTCTGTCCAGTTAAGGAACATGGCTAGACACTTTGAGTTGTTGCAATTCAGTTGCTCATACTGCTTTATCTTGTAAAGGTCCAGCAATTCTCAGATACTGAAATTTAATAGCCCTTCTGAAGGCAAATCCTTTAGTGCTGTCGATATCTGTATGTATATTGTGGGGTTTCATTTCTGGGGTGACATTTCCTCTTTCCTTCATGATGGAAGTTATGCAGCATATTTTTGTGTGTATGTTTTTGCACATACCTTCATTTTTTAAAACTAATTAAAAAACTATTGATAAATAAGTATGGTAAGATATACTAGCTCAGCACTGTTGCAAACAGATATACCAGGAAAACACAGAATGAATAATGAATACCAGGACAACTTGCTTTATGAGTAAGAATTCCATATTTTCTTTTTTCCTTCACTAAGATCAAGATAGGATCAAGCCACATTTAGTTGTCAAGCAAATAGCCCCATAAATTCAAGACATTGTGGTCATTTGGTAAAAGCTGTAGAACCAGTATATTCCAAGACACGGACTGGAGAATCAAACTTACAAGTCTTATGGTAATGTATATAAATTTTCAATGTTGTTGGTTTGTCTTTTCTATTTTATTTTTTTATTACCAGATCACTTTAATATGGCCTTCAAAGTTGGCAGTAAACTGCAGTAAAAATTCATCACAAAGTATTTACTAGTTACAAAGCATTCAAGGTGTGCTTGTTTTCACTACATTGCATACCAAGTCAACCGTAGTTCATTCAGATGGTAAATAAACCTATTACATCTTTCAGTGGAGTGTGTCATTTATCTTGAAGTTGGGTTTTGAAGCTCCTTGAATAAGTTTTTCTGTGTTTTTAGGTCTTGAGGATCATTTTGAGAAGTACAGCTACCTGTCTGCTCTGTTTTCCTGAGCTTTCTGTATCGTGAAATCCAGGTGTTCTGACACTGCTGACACAGTCCCAACTGGCTTCTGGAGCATTGGTACATGTACATGGCTAAATAACATGTATGCAAGGAGCAACCTCAGCAGCAGGTTTCTCTTTTTGCCACCAAAGCCTAACAAACAAGACTGCTTTTCTAATTGCTTGAGGAAAAAAAAAAAGCCACCACGTGGCTTTCACTGAGGATAGTTCTCATGCCTATCCTAATAATGATATCAGAAATTGATAGAGCTTGATGCCTGATAAGATCATATTAAACCTTGTATCTACTCACAGACATATCACTGACTATTCTGCACAAAGAATAGGGAGTATTATAGATATATATTTTTTTCTAAAAAATCTGTTTTATTGTCACTGAAGAAAGTCTTGGCTCTTCTCTCTACTTTTCTTGTTAGTATTTCCTGCTCTTCAGGAGAGCAACCTGTACTAATGTTTTGTTGTTCTTCAAAGCACAAGAGCCCAGAGGACAGCATGGCAAATGACTTATATTTAACAGACTATCTTTTTGACCACCTTTAGTAAACAAATGTGACTACAGATCCCCTCAGTTCTGGACGATGGTTTGTGAACCTGAAGTTATATTTAAGTCCAAATAAATGCATGCAGAGGTGCTGTGTGTGTGTGTATTTGTGCACATTATATGTACTGCATATATTTTGCAAATAAATAATTTACAATTACTGAAATTGCAAATGTTTCAAATTAAGTATATTATCCGTTGCCTAGTTTTCTCTTTGTGCTACTACTTTGTACATGAAATCTGTAATAAAAAAGCAATTAGATATACTAACAGAATTTTCATGTTTGCATAATTGAATAGTTTTTCCATTAAACAGAAAAGATGATGAGAAAACATATGTAGAATAACATTGATAATAAAACTGATCTGGGTAATGGCCAATGTATGCATTAAACAAAACAGACTCAAAATTAGAAATTTTAGTTTCTTCCAAATATGTTATGAAATCTAGGCTTACACTTGGGGCTTGTCAGCATAAATTTCCCCTGTGAGCGTTCTACAGTTTCTGTAATTAAATTGACAACATGATTTAGCAGTATTTGGTTTCCAAGAGTCTTTTGTAAATACTGAATTTTTCACATAATTGTAGCACTGGAAGATACAGCCCATACTTTTTAATTGTTCATCTGTGGAGATATTTTTTAATAGCTGTGTTGGGTTATCATGAGAGCACACTAATGGAAACAGAAGGAAATAAAAAATTTTGAAATCACTGCATGTTTAAAACATGGAAGTGCACTCTAATAAGCCTGACTATTTGTTTCATCAGAAGCATTTTTGGGGTTTTTTTTGCTTGATTTTGCTGCGCCAGAAATGTATCTGGTAATACTATGTATATCTTAAAAATTGTAAAATTTCTTTGTTAACTTTAATAAGTTGATTCCACGAAAAGTTCTGAGTTAATAAAACTAAAATATTTTTCTATTACATATAGTGCATGAAGGACAAGAACAAAGAAGAAAAGTACAGTCAGCTTTCCACTATATGCTGCCAGTATTGTTAAACCATGCAACTTAGGAGGGTTATTTTTATGTTTTTGTGGGATTTCCTTTCCTTTCCTTTCCT
>VYZS01077921.1:2706-17308 GCA_013400695.1 Neodrepanis coruscans | reverse complement strand
GCTATAGAAGGAACCACACTTGTGATTAAAGACAGGAAAATGTGTACATGCATAACACACTTAGATTTGTGTTCTTAATAGTCTGAGGAAACTCCCTAAATTCTGCTGGCCTTTTCTTCAGCCGTAGTACTGTTACATTCCTTGTAAGTCAGAGCTTCTGGCTTCTCTGTGCCTCTGCCTCACTCACAGACATGTTCATGTCATGAATTTGCATATGACTCTTTTTGTCCATGTGCAAGATCTACCTCCAATTTTTGCTCCCCTTTGTTTTGGTCTCTGTAATTAAATTCTGTCTTTCCATTGTGTCTTATTAGGCTTGGGAATTTTTTCTTTTCTACAAGGTGCCATCCTGGACTGCCCTGATCTAATTATCTTCCTTAGAAACATTAACACATAAGCATCTGTGTGCTACTCAAGGGAGTGCTGGAAAGCTGAATAAAGAATTTGAACAGGAAAGGCACCGTAGAATGGTTTTGAGATAAAGAAGTGATAGTCATTGTGCACCTACTGGAAAGAAAAAAATACCAAATAGTTGTTCCCAAGGAATTTATAAGGTATTAACATGAAAGTAGTGTAGAGCAGTTTCTATGGTAATGTGTGATGTGGTCCCTGGCTATGTTTCTCTCTGGAGTGTCAGTGAGTCAGTTGTTGTGCTTGAAATGTACAGCCTGAAATATATTACCGATTCAGACCCTAGGAATTCTTGTAATGATGGTCATAGAATGTAGAGTAGCCAGTTTTCTCTATATCCACCCCAGTGTGACTTTGCTGTACGATGTCCATCTGATTTTAGTTAGAGTGTTTGGTAGAATCAAGATGTGTTCTCTGCCACAGCAAATGTTATGAGTCATGATGTCCCATGTTACAAAACTAATATCTAAGTAGTTACCTTGAAAATCTTCTTATAGTGTTTTAATTATATTGTTGTTGTTAAGTTACACAATACATTTAGATAGGCTACAGTTGTATTTTTATAAAAGATGGATCTTCCAGATTGCTATAGGAGAAATGACACAGGCACTTGTAACTGGGTTCAGGTTAAAGAGTGTAGTAGTTTGTTTACAATTTATAATATTCTATTATGGAAAATCATTAGCAAGATACAATCCTGGGAAGCTTTACTTAGACTGTAAGTGCTGGGTCAAATCTTAACCTTGTCGAAATCATCAAGACAAAATTTCTTCCATAATATTAATCTTCTGTTTACCATTTTTGTTTTTATTTCCAGTGTCAAATACAACGTAGTTCTGAAGTATTATAAAACTCATGTTAAAATATTTTTCAATATTGGAATTTTTATTTCGAAAGGCTGACCAGGAATAGAAATCAGTAAATTTTATCTCTTGAAGAACATATAAAATACCATATGTCCATATCACCACAGGACAAGTGTAGTTCAGAGTTCCCATTGATTATAGATGTTTAGGGGTAGGATGTTTAGGAATCTAAAACTTGCCTAGTGAGTAAACAATGCAGAACAGTCACACCATAGGCCAACCCTCCTGATCTCAGCTGAACAATCAACTTGCCTATGCAGTTCTGAGAACTTGGAGCCCTTTTTCAGCTCGCCTGAATGCTGCACAGGCAGTTGAGGTCTATGGCTCTTTTGTTGGTTTTGATACTTTTTAACTTAGCCATTTGTCTCAAATTCATGACTTGACAGAGAGTCTCACATGAGAGCTTGTTTTGATGTAAAAAATGAGACCTGTGTCAAAACCATGCATGCATGTAAGAAGTAACTACAAAAGGAGGATGCTTTGAAATCTGATAGCTGAATTAAAAGAAACACATATATTTTCATGTTTGCTAGATCTTGATTGCATGCTAATACCAGTGTAAAATAGCTACAGTATGTCTTTCTATTTGAAGGCTTTTGAGTTTGCATGATTCTTGCTGTAACGAGTACACACAGCATGTATTCCTTTTTGCTTTTGACATGTTCTTCATCTGGTGGGAGAAGACAGCAGATGGGAACTGATCCAGACTCAGTATGTAGAAGGCCAGCATAAAGGGCTCTACATGTGCTATACATATACATATACATATACATATACATATACATACACATACACATATACATATACATATACATATACATATACATATACATATACATATACATATACATATACATATACATATACATATACATATACATATACATATACATGAATTGTGTGGTGCTGTTTCTGACAAGTAATAGCACTATTTTCAGCCAGAACGATTTATATGGTGCAGAAGCTTTTTAACATACCAACACAGGCCCTTCAGGTGCCCACTATTGCTTTGTGCAGGCTACCCACACTCACACTTCATACCAGAGGGGTAGCCACTGACTTTGGGCTGATACTCAGTGTCCTGTGAAGATGGGCAAGGAGTAGTCCAGGAGTTTGGGGCTTGCTCTCAATACAATGAAAAAAAGCAGAAGAGCCACCAAAGGTAGTAAAATGATCTGTATCAGGTGAAGTTCTGATGCAGTTCTCTTCTTTCCAGGATTTTGTGCTGCTCCAGCTTGCAGTATTCATCCTACCTTTGTCAAACTGAGTGAGAGTGTTGGAACTGAGGGACTGGGGCTAGCATTTCCCTGTGCAGAAATCCTATTAAACTGCCACAAGATGTACCCTTGCTATGCTTTCCTTTCCAGAGGTTGGATTATCCGTGGCTGGAAGAAGTTATGGCCAAGCAGAAGCTAGCCTGGTGAGTGAACTGACAAAAGGCAGTGTTCAAAGGCTTGTTTGTTACTTGAGGAAAAGATGGCAAATAAATATTGATAATCAAATGACTGGTTTCTCTTTGGGAATTAAGAAGCAGTGCCATTTCTCTTGTACAACCCCTCTTTTGAATGCCATCAATTGTATTATTATATCTGTATAAAGAGACTGCTCAAGATATCCTAGAGTCATTCAATCTGTTGATCAATTATAAACAGAGGCAGTAAAATGTGGTGAACTTTGCCCTGTGACCATTTTAGTGAGATGAGAAGCTGTGTTTCCTACAAGGCTAAGGAGGAAGATTTTTCTGGCCACTAGTGACAGCAAGAAAAGCAGAATCTCTTGTTATCTGCTGCCTTCTGAACAACCAGTGTCATGATCTCAGATGGACTGCAGCACCATCTCTCGCCAAGGATGTTGTCCCAAAATAGGTTTTCTCACTCAGTGTGCAAGAGGCCAATTCCCAAACAGAGTCGAGGTATTTGATTTATTTACAGTTGTGTGCAGAAAGGGGCACTGGGTGACAAATCCACACAGCCAGCATGACAACTTATTTATACATTTTAGCAAACAAAACACATTTTCTTTTGGTTTTTTAGCTTGACAACAGTAGAACTTAGACGATTTGTGTGTTTTAGGTTTCAAACAAAGTTCTTTTGACTCTTCTGATTTTTAATGATGGGACTGCTCCAAATTAGTGTCCTGGAGTGCTGAAGTCCACCTTCTAGATTACTGATTCAATAGGAAAGCCACAAAATTAAGAGCAAAGTTCTTAGAATACAGAAATATTTACCAAGGCATGAAAGAAGCTGAAGCATTGTTATTTTGTAATCCCTACCTCTTTGATTTCTAAGTTGATTTCAAAATAAACAAAAAACAAACAAACAAAACCCACAAAAGAAACCAAACACCAACAAAGCAACATTTAACACCACCAATTTTATTCTGCTTCAAAACCTGAACGTTGCAGCAGCCAGATAAAATCTAAATCCCCATCTTTTCAAGCTCCTGCTCCTCAGTCCTTCATGGCAATAAACGTCTCATCCATTCCTTGCTAAGGCAGCAGTACAAATGGAAAGGATTAACAACAGTACAGTCCTGTTGTGCTTTGTAGGTCTATTTCTGCCCTTACAGTTTGCAGATAGCACAGTGGGAATTACAGAATATAGGGCTTCTGTAATATGACTGTACAGCTTTTTCTTTCACGATAAGACCAAAACAAGTTGCAAGTTTTCCAATTTTTAAGCTAACTTGTGTCAAATTAAATTCTAGTCTAGATTGACCAAAGCAGCCCTAACTATAAACCAAACATACTGCTACCCTGAAAAAAAAAAAAAAAAAAGTTCTGAGAGGGGAAAAAAAAAGGCTCTGTAATATATCCAAGGAATTTTTAGAATAGGTATGACAGCTACACCTGCCCTAGCAGACATAAAGCCCTCCAGACAGTGACCTGCACCTCACCTCAGACATGCAGTGATTGGCTTCAGGAAGGTAAATCTGACCTCTGAAGGTTCTGGTAGGTGAACTGGTGGTCATATCCATTACCTTTTTCACTTTTACCAACAAAGAGCAAGACCTCATGCAGCCCTGGTGAACCATAAATAGGGAGCAGTCTCCTGATTCCTGATTGCATTTCTTATGAACTTTGCAACAGGAAAAAAGGGTGCTGACAAACTGCCTCACACAGCAGGAAATCTGTGTGAATTGCTGCTTTCCAGAGCAGCTCACTCCCAGAATGTAAGCAGGTACGGGGACAATTTCTCTCTTCACATACTTCACTGATCACCATAACATTTCTGGCTTGACATATTGAGTAGTCAGTGAAATGTATGTGACCAACATTTTCGTATATGTTTTTCTTTTGTGATTGAGAACTCCTTTAAGTAGAATACACAGCCCTTCTCAGGCTGGTCCTGTTAGAATTTATGTGAGGTGCTTCATCCCAGATACAGAAATAGATACAGATTGTGGAAGCTATGCTGAGCACTTAGATCTGATAAGATCAAAGGAAGATTTATAGGGAGGCAAACTGACGCTGTGTGTGATGGAGCTGCCTGGGGTATTTAATACATTTAATATGTATTAAATTAAATGTACATTTAATACATTTCTCTACATTTGTAGAGAACTTTTTGCTAGTGGGGCTGCCAGAATTGCATATAGGTGCAATACCAGTGATGGCATTGAGATCAGCAATTTTAATTTTGTGAATAGTGTTGAGGAATGCAGTCCTGTGCACTGTGCAGCTGCAGTGGGATGTGCAGGTTGTTTACCTGGATGGAGGAACGGCTGGAGCCCCAGGCACAGGGCGTGACTTCGTGCCGACCCTTTGCCTAACAAAGGGCATGAGGACCTGTGGGGCTGACTGGTCACCCAGAGACGCTGTAGAAACCAAATAAACTCAAAACCCCAGATCAAAAGGCACATGTAGAGTGTGAAGAGTGCGTGAGGGATTGTTGCACTGCCTGTAAGGGTATAGAAGTATAGAAGGGTATAGAAGTCCTGTGACTCCTGTGTTGGGGGTCCTTCCTCAGAGGCAGTTCAAGCTGTTAGGGTGTTGCTGCACCACCATGAAATTATTTAAGATGTCTGGGACTCTGCTTTGGGAAACATGGGGTCCAGCCTGTGAGGGAAACCTGTCTGCATGAGTGTGGGATGAGTCAAGTGGGGCATCTAATCACTGGAGTCACCCGCAATGAAGGGGCTTCAGTCCCAGCAATGATAGCCTGAGGTGGTATGAGTATGACTGCCAAAGTAGCTCCAGGATGATCAGATAGGAAAGTTCTCTTAATAGTGGGTCAGGAAAGAATTTGGGGTCAATGTAGAGAAAGAGTCTCAAATGGAGATGGTAAATGTAAAGGAGAAAATTGAAGGCTCAGTGTCCTAGAGGCTATAGGATTGGGTCAGATCAAGTCTGCTTGACAACATCAGCAGGGCAGATATGCGTGCAGCCTGTTGCAAACTCCTTTCACCAATGGTTTCTCAGGCTGTTTGTGTCTAGCAAGCCTTGATTTGAAGACAGATGATTTGAATCAACATAAGGATTTGCGCAAGAGAGAACAGCCCTTGTGAAACCTGTACTCGGTATACCAAGAGTGAATGTTTTAAAACAGCAGCAATGCGCCATTCTGGGGCGAGCCGTGGGTGCTCCAACCTGAGCGAGGACACACCCTCGGACACGAGCAGGTTGCTTGCAGGAGGGCTGCAAGGTGCGTGCGTAGCGGTGCCCGAGGGTCAGTTTCAGAGAACAAGGGCTGTATGATCTCTGCACTTGTGTGCTCGACAGTCACGCCAAGACCTATCCACAGAGCAGCAGAAAGCACAGAGGACACAAACACTTGTCAGCACGGCCCGAGATGGGCCCTGCATTCACCTCTCTGCCAAGTAGGATGCGTTGAGAAGCCTGGCTTGTCCCTGTCCGCCGGGAATGAGGCACCACCTCCCTACCGAGCCCGGACACCACACCGCACCGCAGGCTTCCCACGACCTGCAAGCTCCAGCCCCTCCCTGGGCGGGGGACAGCCCGGCGTCCCTGCAGCCCCCGCATCGCCGAGGGAGGGAGAGAGGAAAGGAAGCGAAGAGAGAGGGAAGGAGTGGGGGAAAACGAGCGTCGCTCCCGCCCCTCTCCCCCCGCCGCCCCTCCCGGCCGCCCGTGACAGGCAGAGAGCGAGGCGGGAGCGGCGTTAGCGCCCAGCCCGGCTCCGCGGGAGCATCCTCTGTCCCTGCCGCCGCCAAGCCCCGTCCTGGCTCGGGGCCTCGGGGCCGGCCGAGCTCGCAGGTGAGAGACCGGGCAGGAGGCACCGAGAGGAGCCGGCGGGAGCGTGCGGCCTCCCCGGGGTGACGCCGGGCTCCGGCGGGGCGGGGGTCTGGGCGGGGGTCCCGGCCGGGCAGCGCCGGCACCCCGCGGGCCTGGGGCGGACCCTATTTCGGATGGTGCTGGATCCCGTGAGCATCCCGAGAGCATCCCGCGGCGGGCGCCGGCACCCTCTGGTCTCCTGGGTGATTTGGAGTCTGCCCGGTTCCTGTCCGTGTCTGTCCAGTGACCTCGAAAGAGCGTGTGTGGTGCCCTATGGTAAAAACACAGTTCATGCTGTTTTTGCTTTTTGTCTCTTTAACTGTTGATAAAGGTTGGTCAGACCTCGGAAGCTTAAGGTTTGAAGTCATCTGTTAGAACTGACTGCTGTAATGCTGAATTACCAAAATCACCTGCCAGTCTTTCCTTGATTACTGCTGTGTACTTGGCCATGAGCTTCCTACACAAATGGTCAATCCGATTGCTTGTTCCATTCTACACTAACAATTAACTGTGCATATAAAATGGCAAGACAGAAGTTCCTATCATTTTCACTCCAATGGGTTTGATATATTATGAACTTTACTCATCACCCAGTAAACCTGTTCTGTTTCTGGATACAATCTAATTAGTAGCTTTTTCTGTGCCTTAGGATAGTCATCCTGCCCTATATAAAGACAATTTTAAAATGTATGTGATCTTTTCATTGGAATGTAGCAACTGTCACTGTGTTTAGTAGTAGAGACTGTGTTGTGTGTGATGATGTTTCCTGTAGTCTTCATTTCTACTCTCTATATTGTAACATCTAGTTTGCATTGGTTTGGGGTTTGTTCATCTGTTAAAAGTATGGTTATATTAATCAGTAAAAGCAAATTGCTGAAGCTTCTTAATTTATTTATTCTTGTTTGGTCAATGTATCTTATCCAGCTCCAATGAAATAAGATCTTACCTTAAACCACATCACCTGGGGTTCAACCATAAAAAGTTCTTCATTCGTGAGACAAAAACACAGCTGCTTTGGGGCCTAGTGATGCCCAATTACAATAGCAGCATGATTGCCTGGTTAGTGCACCAGAACTTTCTTAAAACTTACTGAAATAATTTACTGGTAAGACAAAAATCAGAGTCCAACAAGGTAATGTTTTGCTTCATGTTGTTTATGCCGTGGTCTTCTGCAATAACAGGATACAATGAACAGGAGTCAATAGCCTAAGCAGGAGTTGTGGGAAGAACTCTATGTGCTGCTAATGGGAGAGAATAGGAACAATATGGCTCATTTCTTCTCTCCTGGTGGAGGTCTCCTTAGGTCTGAGCTAAACCAAACCATAACTTGCCACTGTTGTGGTGCGCAGATGGGGTTTATAGGCAGGCTTTTCTCTCCAAGACTGGCTCTGCTGTACAGTGAGCTAGCTTGTTGAGCACTAGACTTCCAAAAGTAATGTGTTAATTTTTTTCTCCCATCAACTTGTGCATTTAATACAATCTGACCTAAGCAGTAGGCTTTTCTTCCTTGCTCCTTTTAAAATGATATGATGAAATATGACAAAACAGTGTCCAATGAAGAAGGTGGGTCACTGCAAATCTACTGAAGGCTGCTGGTTGGAGCAAAAGCTTGGAGCATATCTGTTCTGACAGTATTTCAGGATCTTTTTTTTCCCCTGTCACTTTTCGTGAATAGCCAATGGAAGTGGGTAATTCTCCATAAAAAGATCATTGTTCCTTGATAACAGTAACAGCTGTTACATGAACATGTATGAGCCAGTTTTAAATGATTAAGTGAGCCAGAAATGATGCTAGCTGCCTGCCCTTGATACGAGTAAGTTAGATTTAACTCTGTGTTGTCCTGAATTTGTAATCAGCAAAAGGCAGCTGGGTTGGCCAAACTTAGGAAGAACTGAGTATTCTAGGACTTGTCATTCTAAGAAAGAATTCAGGTGTATGCTCAGGCAGAGAAGTAGCGTAGAAATTTACAAAATCACATAGAAGATGTTAATAGAGAGAAGACTTTCCGAAACTGGCTTTTCCTAACTTTGCTACCCCTGGTTTTGTACTGGAAGAAACAAATAAAAGGAAGTAGTTCTTCATGCAAGAAGCAGACCCGTGCAACTCCTTGCTAAGGTCCTGCCACAGACCTCAGATAAGAAGTTTACAGGGGTTAGAAAGGAAATGAGACAAGTACTAAATAAAACATATCAGGCCCAAGAAATCTGAAATTACAGAGAGTATTTTCAGTCAAGCAGCCTATATGCTCACCTATATGCTTTCCTGGGTGTCTCTTACAGCCATGGTTGGGGATTGTAACAAGCTAGCCAGACCCCTGTTCTGATCTGTATGACATTCTGTTATGGTCATAACCCTTACATTTTTTTCCAAAAATTATTGTTAACGCTTATGCTTAATGATCACATATCCTTTATGTCAGGCTAGTATGTAACCACTGGTTAAATTAGTCTGTGTACTCAATAATTTTTCCTTAATGGGGAAGTGACCCAACTTTTGGTTTTTGCTTCTAACCATTTTCTTGCTTCAGCAGTCGAGCACAAGCTTTTCTGCTTCCTGCTGTTTCTTTTGTCTTTGTTAGGCTGACAGAAGCTTACACATCTCTTCAACTCAGAGAAATGAGGTGGTAGCCATCAGATCTTTTGCTTTGTCTCTACCACCCTACCTACCTTTTTTCTTTGCCATTTACTACACTGACTTGTAGGACTGGAAAGGATGAAAGCAATCAGCTGTGTTTACTATAGTTGCATATGGCAAATTCAGCTGCTAGTTAAATACTACTTTCACTGCTCACCATTCCATGATTTTAATTATTTTTTTTTCTTCTTCTAGGAGAATGAAATAAAACTGCAAATTTATTTTCTTACCTAGGTCTCTGGACAAAATGGGGAACAGAATAGTGAAGCCCAAGCATCTGAGGCAGTCAGACAGACACATAGCAAACCTTGCTATTGGTTGTGCTGCCAGCCATAAGTTTTTGATGGACCCATGCCTAGGCATCAGTGTGATCAACGGGCAAGCTGATGTTCTTTGCAGCAGTATACTTGGACTGGAAAAGGAGCTGAAGAGAAAAGATCAAGAGTTGCAAGAGAGTCAAAGTCATGTTGCTGAGCTTCAGGAGCAGCTGGCTATGCAGACTAAGGTCATAGCAGAACTTACCAAGGAACTTCAGAGCAAGTGTATACAATTAAACAAGCTGCAGGATGTTGTTAGCACTCAAGGAGACAACTCTCTCCACCCTTCTCCATTGAAAGTTTCTGCTGACAGGAGGAGAGGAGCCAAGGAAGGTGTATCTGCAGAGCCAACAACACGGCTATATGATTTGAGCAGGCAAGCTATGTTTTCCCTCGAAAAAGCAACAGTTCGAAAGGATTCCAGGTGAGCTCATTTCAGAGGGCTTATATGATTGTGTTACAAGGATATTACTTTTATCACAATGATATCCTATCCTCATGATAAATCAAGATTAAAGTAATCATCTTTTTACTATAGGCTTTGTCACTGTGGTAGTTAAATGGGTAGACTCTGTATTTTAGATGAGACTCTTACAGTCTCTTTTGAATTTATTAACCCTCCAGTTTCTGGTAGTCATGCTGTAGGAACTGAATTTTACTTGCTCCTCTTTGAATCTAGTTATGCTTTCCAGACTCTGAGAGACCTAGAAATATCTGTGGTCGCAGCTGACCTTGTGAACAGACATATCCTTAAATATAAGGACCTTGCAGTGTAGACAAAACCTGAGTATCTTTTTTAACATGATGGTATCCAGAATCTATCTGGACTTTGGCCAGTGACTTAAGTACCTCAGATTTGTGGAGAGCATTATTATTCTGTTAAAAATTCATGGCATACCTGAGTGTACCATAGCAGACCTGAGACTTTATGAGACTTGATTTCTCATCCATCATGTCCAGCATTACACATTAAAGTGTATCTCATGAATCAGAAAGGTTGCTTGAGTCACCATAAAGAGCTGAGAACTTCAGCTAGCAGTGTTTTTCCACCAGAGTAGGAGAACTGCATTAATATTTTATCACAAGCATCTGGGCAGTTTAAATCATTGGTTCTTTTAGGAGTGTTCTATCTGTAATCACCTACCTCTCTTCTCCTTGGCATGATCCTTGTACTGCAGTCCATCAGGTGGTTTTCTAGGGTGCTTTTGGAGACAGAATTGTAACAGCAGTGAGGAAGAGTAAAGCCAAGAGAAGAGCCAGTAGATTAGCTAAGTGCAGCAGTCAAAACAAAACCAAATATTGCAGCTTTAAGTGCTATACTTTTGTTTGGAGTATTTCTGCATGACTGATTTTAATGAAAGTTTTAGAAGCTTTCAATGGTTCTTCTCTATCTCATATGAATGGATTTTTTTCATGTATGTATTTCTTCTCTTCAGCTAGTTGGATAAATCCATCTGTTTCAAAAAATGAGTTTTTTTCCTTGATGAGCACTTAAGCATTGAAAAATTTAACTAAAGCCTGAAGATTTTAGAGTTTGAACATGGTATGTGAGAGCAGATATCTCAAAAGTCTTTCAAGTGGAAAATATTTTTAATCTCTTAACCTCTGCAATGTTAACAATCTAGGTACCTCTGCTATGTTAACAATCTAGGTGTCTCATTACCTGCTTCTTCATTTTTCTGTGTCCTTACAGAGCATGCTATTACCATCAGCAGCATTTAAACTACCTATATCAAGTTCCTTCCTATTATGGGCTCAGGATCACAACCCAGTTCTGTTATCAGCAACTATTGGTCAGGGAAGCATTATCTTGACCCTTGACATTGATGTCTTTTACCAGTCAATGCCAGCAGATAGCCAAAAATCTCTCGTTAGTAGCAGAAAGTTATATTAAGAGAAAGGATTGCACTGCAAAATATATGTTGTACCCTTGTACCTGTGAGATGGCATCTGTGTTATGATGGGAATAAATTTCCAATCCTCTTCACAAAAAGCCATTCTTAGGGTGTCAGGTGTTATTTCTAGAGTTTGACTGTGAGTGTGTTAAAAGAGGCAGGGGGAACATTTCCATGAAAGCCAACAGCAGAGTGGGGAACAAAACCTGGAGAAGGATGCTATGGCAAAGCTGGCCCTGGGCAGTGAAGAAAAGTCCTACTAGAAGTGGGATCAAGAGATACCTCAGCACCAGAACAGTTCTTGTGTGTGCCCCCTTTTTACCTATTTAGTAGTACTCATAAGGACAGCAACTGGCACAAGTAGGGGATTAAATGTCTTCTGTCACTTCAGGACAAGAGTTGTTTCCAGTAGCCATTTTAAAAAGTGGGGTAGGTACAGGAGTAGTGAAGAGCTGTTAGCGTGCTGGATGCCCATGAAATGAGCAAGCAACTGATTCAGGAGCCTCAGCCACAGTTAACTCATGAGTCCTTCATTCTGTGGCCGGCTATACTTTCTGAAAAAAGCATAGTATCCTCTTCTGTAGTTCTGGAAGCTTTTATGCTCATTTTGAGTATTGGGTTATACAAAATGACTGTATTTTATTGCAGTATTGTATGCATGATGTAGGCCAGGGTGAATTAAATTAGCAAGTTTGATATTAGAAAAAACTAAGTTAGAGTTTATATTCCAGTAACCCTGTTGCTCTCAGCAGAAGCTAAGTTATGATCCCCATTTCTAAATGCAGTCCTTACCATAGCTACTTGATTTTATTTTCTTGCCTCATCTCATCACCTTACCTATTTTCAGTCATTATATGTCTACTAACATTGTAACTGTATTTACTCGCCCTATGTTTGTTCACTCCTGGATTGTCCTCAGGAGATTTTCCCACATAACCATGCATTGTTTTATGAATACAAGCAAGAGTAGGCCTTAAATGCCTCAGAAAGCTGTCAGAGTGTTGATTTTGTTACACAGCTTCCTTACATGGGGACTTAAAGGAAGAATTTGTCTTTCAGCAATAAAGTAAAACTAATCAGTAGGTCCATAAAAGCTCCATCAGTGCAGCAGTTGTTTAATTGCATTAATTTCTGACATGGATTCAAGGCACTGTTTTATAGGAAGCCCTTGACCCAGGACATACACAAGTCAATCAGAACTCATAGATTGCCCAGGAGGTATGTATGGCCTGCTTTGTCTCAGTTGGTTAGTCATTATTAGTTGATTCATTTATTTTTCCATGTTTTCTGCTTCTTAAAATCCAACTGCTGAGCTCTTCCACCAGCAGCTCGAGCACAGACTATTCTTCTCTTTATAACTCACCCATTCGTATATATTTGCTACAACAGGAAATGATGCAGAGACTGTCTCAGGCTGCAGCAAGAACAAGCTGTTCCACAAGAATAAGTGAATTCTGTCACTAACCAGGGTACCCTCTCACAAGATCTGAAGAGGGTAGGCGGAGGGTGGTGATAACAGGGTCCACCAGAATTCCCACAGAAGAAAAGATCAATCAGATGCAAGCTCTAACCAAGGGACAGAAACAAAGTACTTAAAATATTGGGCCAACACCCATCCAGAAGACAAAACTAAAATCAGTTAATTCTATTACATAGCCCAGATGAGAACTGAATGCCCATACCTGAGCTTAAATGGAGTGTGCAGTCCAATGGGCAGAGGATGCGTGTGCGGGGTCCCGAGGGAGGCTGATAAGTGTAGGTAAAGCCTACTACTGTCCCCAGGGCTCTGACAGATCTGACTCTGATCAGATGAGTACAATGTTTCCCTTTTTCCAATCACCTTGGTCTTCACCTGACTGCCAGGACTTTTCAAATATCATGGAGAGTGGCTTGGCAATTTCTAGTTATACCCTAAAAATTCTTAAAAGTAGTAGAGGAAAGGGCCTGCTTCGGAAAGATTCCCCCATATTTGATCACTCTTAAGAAGACTGAATATATTTGGCATCTCACATGAACAAACTATGCAGGATTTTTACTCAGTAGCATTTATGTTGTTTGTTGTCATCTGTGCAAAGGAAGTGGGCACAGTAGAGATAGGAAGAGCTTTTCAGGGATGTCAATGGAAGGTGTAGGAAGGCATCAGCCCTAACCCTCCACCTCCACACACATCTTTCCTAGATCCTGGATTTACTTTTTAAATTGTGGGACAATATTCAAATTAAGTTGCTTAGTAGCAATAAACGGGGAATGACATGGGATCAGTGTTATTTTGCCAGTACAAGGGAAGTACTCTGCAGTTATCTTTCAATTATACCCATCTACAGCTTGCTTCATTTCTAACATCGTCTTCTAGCACTCTCCTAAGAAAAAAAACACCTGTTAATCATGATTTTGCATACTTTTCCTTCCATTAATCTTTCCATATTAGAAATAAGATAATGAATATTAGAAAAAATTTATTTAGAATCTTAGAAAAGTAGGCATGATCTTATAAGAAGCTGACAATCCTGTAAAGGCAGTCATATGTGAAGACATACATTTCACATTTCTTTCCTTCAGATAAGCAAGGCTGCATACCTCAGTTGTGCAATAGGGAACAAATATTGTGAGAAGCAGTGCAAAACTTTCGGGAGGCCNAACAGGTCTGAAGTAACTCTCTGCAGTCATTTGTGCTGACTGCTACTGTGCTTATGCTCAAATCTCAAGTTGCAGATCAGCCATAGTGGACCCCAAGTTTAACACCTGGAAGTTTCTCCTAGCAGCAATATGATCTTTCATAAGCTCACCATTAAAAAAAAGATATCTGTATTTGTGATTAATTTGCATATTTTGTCAATTTTGGACTACTAACGGGCCCAGAGACTCATAAGAGTTAGAGTTCATATCATAAGGAGTATGTTCAGTTGAAGCAGGAATATTTAAGCCAGAAGCATACTGGTATATGTTGAAAAGTACATTTTCTGGCTTCATATCAATGGGTTATTTTGAAAACATGATGGTCATTGTGTTAGGATAAAATAAATAGTGCAGGGAGAAAAAGGAGGCAGGATTTGTGACGGAGTAGTCATTTTGTCAAGATGTTTAATTTCCAAGGCTAGATTTTGTGTTATGTGGGACATAAAAAGAAGAGGGGCAGTGGGGGAAGTGAAATATGGTACAGAAGTCAATAGTTTTTCAGAAGGGGCAGAAAAAGATAATTGAGAAAGAGTTGTAGTTTGGAAATGTCAGTCCATGACTGTGGATTTCAGC
>VYZS01077916.1:5352-19658 GCA_013400695.1 Neodrepanis coruscans | reverse complement strand
TGAAGACTATTTCCAAGAGCCAGAAACTTTTCAAATATGCTTGTTAAGTAACTGAAATCTCACTGAGATCACTCAGGAGTAAGTATGACAGAATCTGGTAATTAACTTTATTAGAAACTAAAAGCTTTCCCACTTGAGATGAAAGAAGGAATTTGGTGTCTGTATGGCACACAGAAATCTTTCATCTACCATAGTCTCTGTAACTGTTCTGTTATTCAGATAACTTTTAAATGTGTATCTTTGTTTTTACATTCCTTAAAATACACAAACTATTCACAACTAAAACCACCTTAATGTGTCATCCCTTTGTAAACAGGATGGACAGTTGGATTATAAAGAACATCATATACACCTGTCAATGATATCAGGAGCAGGTTGTAAAGTTATCTTTGTCAAAATCTGATATTCTGTCACATGGGATGTGTTAGTACAAGTAACAGTACAAATAATAATATGGCCTAAGAATTGCTTCAGTAAAGTCCAAACTCAGAAGTGCAAACTGGGCTATAGCCCAGCACTTGTAATTCTATACTTTTCACCTTCAAACTGTGGTTAATTCTTTCCAGTGTAATTGCAAGATGGATTTCATTGTTTGCTTTGCAGTTACTAATCTATGACATCCTGCACAGTAAAAGACATTTCTACTACAGTGTTTTAAAAAACCCTTGAACAACAAGAGATTCTAGCCCTAAATTTAAATGTTATTGTTGTCATTTTGGAAACAAACCCTCAGAATAACATAGCCTAATTATTTGCTCTAATAATCCATAGGTGTAGGAAACTGCATTAAACTTGTTTCCCTCATAAGTTTTCAATACTTGAATTCTCAGCCTTAACCAAAGTGAAAACTTGCATCAAATTCAGCCCTTCCACTGGAACAGCAGTGGAGTAAATCTGAGGGAAACCTCCTCCAGCATAAACTCAACATAGTTGTGGTTTGAATACAAACAAAAGTTAATTGAAAGCAAGACCATGGACACTACTGAACTCACCACAAATGCAGGATCTGTTAATTTCAAACAAAAAGTTGTAGCAGTTTTTTTATAAAAAGTAAAAATAGAGAGGGTTAAAGGGTTGGAGTTTACTGAGCAAGTCTCATCTGTACTGTATCTTACACAGCCAAAGGCAATGTTTTATTACAACTATGACAGCTTACAATACTTATATATAAGCTAATAAAATATCTGGCTAATAGGAAGTGGATCAAACTTACAGGAAAAAATACCAAAGCAATCTGCTTCTTTAACAACCACATTGAAGCTGCCAGTAAGCTCCATCACTCATGTGAGAAAGTAATTGTTAACATTAGAGTCAACTGTTTCCTTTTTGATATAGGGATCATTTTTAATGAAGTAATCAACCCTAGACATTACCAACTTTCAAATATTTCCTGTTTTTAACACAACTGCTTTAGTTTTGCTTTCTAAAGATGTATTACACCACTTTTCCAAGAAGACATAGAAGTACTTTTTTGTCCAAGTTCTCCAGGCTCCTTTTAAGATTGATGTACTCATTTGCTTTCTCTTGCAGGACAATTTGCTAGATTTACTCTCTATATAAATACAAGGTTAAAAACACAAGGCATTTCTTTAAATTTTCTTGGCTTCATTAATGTTTCCATCCAGTATTTCTTGTAACTTAATCTTTCTGAATAACTATAGCAATTACTTATTTGGAAATATGAACACTCCTTTCTGAATTTTAATATAAGAAGAGTATTTTGTTGGATGATGACTTCCTTTACAATTGAACTGAAAAATGGTAACAGTTCTCTATTTTCCATATGTGTGCACAGCATAAAAATTTCATCAGTTTATGCCTAAGAGACTCTGCCCCATCATCCTGGAAGTCAAAACTGCAGTTTCTAGGGGGAGTAATGATGCAACCTGTGTTGTGTATGATGGGCACTAAGGAAATCAATGCCGGGCCTGTGCACAATGTTACACCTCCTGTGTGCAGGGGAATATTCTCTCTGTAAGAGAACTTGACTTGCACAACACTATCAAACCTTACAGGAGTCCAGAAAGGTGTCAGGGGAACAGAGAATGGGAAAACAGCTGGAACTGAGATGGTGTTCTAGAAAGGTGGGAAGAGTCCACCAGATCAGCACTGGCATGGGGGAACTGGAAACCACTTACTATGACTTTTTGACTGAAGCACTGCATAAGTATCCTTGGAAACCTTCAGTTCCCCTGGCTGCCTGATACTTTTCTTGAATTCATCCTCTTAAAGTAAGTTCCAAATGCTTTACAGAAACTTGCAACATACAATTACTCTAATTGTTACAGTAATATTTCAATGTAGTTGATAGAGTATGTTTTGTGTTAAACTAAATGCTTGTAACAGGATTTTAATTAGCCAATACATTATACTAACATGTGGGATTCTTTAATAAACTGACTAGACAGGAAGGCAACATTCATCTTCCATGAAAGAAAGTCTGTGAAATTCCTTCTAGGACCCAGTGCAAAGCAGGCATTAGTAGTTATATATATTGCATATAAGCTTGACAGCCTGCCTCCCAGCTAAGTGCACCTTTTTTAATAATGAAAGTGTTTCAAACTGTATTAATCTCAGAGGAAATGGAATGTTATTGTTAAATTCTCTTCTGGTTTTAGTTAGAACACTTAAAGGTAAACTTCTTGCAATGAACCTAAGACAAAAAACTTTTGCAGAATGACCAGTTTCTGCTGTCAGAGCTGGGAGGGTGTGGAAAGCAAGAAGCAATTTCCTTTTTGTTTGGAAAGCAGTGAGATCATCAAAATACCCACCTAACAACTTCCCTAGAAAGAGAAACCAAGCCATGACATACTTGGGCTGTATCTCCTAAACCCCCATTCACCTTTCAGTGGCCTGTCTGCCATCACTATGTACAAAAGTGTTCCCCTGAGTCTCCTAAAAGAGCAGATGGCCACCTGCAAAGGAAATCCTCCTGGCTTCCTCCAGAGGTCATTCAAACTACTGGTCTTCTGTTGTCTAACAGGACAGCTTCCTTTCTGTGAGATGAGGAAATTTGTTCCAATAGAGAAGAGAGAGATAAAAATGTAAGTGCTTTCTAAATACCAGTATTACCATTTTGCAAAACAAATTATGTAACATGAAAAGTAAGAGAGTCTTTGGCTCAGGAAGTGTTCTCCAGCACTGGAACAGGCTGTTGAGTCTTTCCTGTATACTCAGATGTAGGGGGAGATATAGATATACATCTCCTAATCATTCTTGTAGCAATAACATCTCAATGTCAACTTGTATTTTTTTACCTTGAAGTCGTTCATCAGTTATTATCTTGTTAGTTTGATTCCAGGTACTGTCAATAAATATTATTTTCTTCAGTCCAGTGCCTTCATTCCTGCTGCCAGAGATGCATTCACTTGGATTTTTTTCTTCTTTAGGTTCTATTCTGGCTTGCTTAAGAAGTGGCTCTTTGGAACAGTCCTCATCACTATTACAGACACCTTTTCTAGTGGACTTTTGGAGATGGAAAGCAATGTCTTTTACTGAAACTGAATCAGGGCCAGGAAATATAAGTGCTATCTGAAGGAAGAAAAGAAATAGGTCTCAGTGTCAGTGTTAGTTATGATATCAAATGTATAAATACTAGATTTCAGAGTAATCACACCATTTAAATGAACATATAAACCCAAGTTCATAGCTCACTTTCTTCAGCTCTGTGCTATGACAGAGTTGCATTTTACTTGGTTCCCTCTGTAACAGCAAATGATAAAAATTTTAAGGAAGTTTAAATGCTGCAGCTGCTGAATATGATGAGCACAACACTGAAATGCTGTTTAACTTCCTGCAAGTCAAATAGTTTTGTATGTGGGCAAAACATTTCTTATGCAACACATGAATCAATGAGGTGAGGTGGTGAACACAGGAAATTCAAGGTGGTTACATAGTGGTACAGTTTTCTTACTTCATGTCTCTCCTCTCTGTATTCTGGAATGCAAGGGTATTTATAAATTGTAACATCATCAGGTGCCAGGAGCTTAGCATGCACAGCAGTGCTCTTGCCATCTGTTTCATTGGGGTGTTTGATAATGTCAATCTTCAAAGGTAACTGGAGTTAAAAAAAAACCAAAAGGCATTATTTAGGATCATCTGTACAGGTATAAACATTTGTACAAAAGCTTATGCAGAAACCCCTATGGTTGTGGAATTAAAACATATCTGACAATTCTGGATAATGTTTTTGTTTTAACAGACTTGGAACTAAACCAGAGACAAGTGACAAGAAGCACATTTTACATTCTCAGAGTTTATGGAAATACCTCAGCCAGTAGTGTGGGAAATCTCTAGAAACAGAATCAATAAGGTAAGATGGGGTCTTAATTTGAGCAATATAATGGTTTTAATATGAATACTTATCTCTATTAGATATTCAACCAATTGCCAGAATGGCCATTTCAATGAAAATACACCTAAATCCACCAGGTCAAATGTCAAAAATAATTGTAAAGTATTTTCATGATCCTTTCAAACTCTGGTGTCTGCAAAATGCATCTTAGTTCCTGGATGATTTTTCAAAATGTTTCAGTCAATGCCCATAAAGAATGAAAAGAAAATGGTCACAGACAGTTCTCTATCCACAGTAAATAAAAGGCACAAGAACATTATAAAAAATCTTAAGAAATATTAACCTTCACAGTTGGAATTTCTTTGGTAGGGACTGTTTCAACAGGAACAAAGCAAGTGTAACAATAAAACATCCTTGAGCTGCTGCACCGGGGGCATTTTGATCTCCCACTCCTTTGGGCCTTTTCCAGCACTTCCTGGGATGCCAATTGCAACTGCTGAAGTGGGTTATCTGGAAATGAGGAGGGAGTCTGCAGCTTTAGGCTTTCCAGACACTCAGAGTTTCTTTTTGGTCCTTCAGAGTTTTCTTCATGTAGAAGTGTAGATGATTTCAAAGACATGGTTATCTGAAACAGACAATGTGTTGTTAAATAAAAATCCAATTACTATGAACTAATTTGTTGGAAATCATTCTGCATTATCCTATTTAAGAAAAGACTCATCAGAGAAGGTATTTCCTAAAAGAGCCTTCTCTTGATAAAATCACCTGTTTTGGTTGTTATAGCACCAAGAACTCCAAGGAGATTTCAGGAGAGCATGAGACAAAGAGCTGGAAAGAACCAGCATCTGCACATAAATGATTTTACTCAGTTATCCCACTCAATTCCTGCAGAAATATATTTTTTTCTATTGTGGGATCAGTGCCTAAAAGTTTATGAAAACACTGGTAAACACTGTGTACCTGGATGAGCATCCCCTCAGTGTTCAGCAGGAGTACAGACCAGGAATTACATACCTACAGGACAGAAATTCCTAAGAGAAGCTGATTGTACAAATTTAGAATTCTCTGTCCTGAAATTCTGCATGGACAGAACTTTGTGAGACAGAAGAAATCTTCCAAGAGCAAAGCTTGAGGCAGAGCTAGAAAAGGGCTCCGGTGCTCCATGTACCACACAGCAAGTGCTGACCCAGTCTTGATCCTTCTGCAGGTTTGTCTTTATTTAGGCCAGTGATGGATCTTTTCCAGCCTTTCTTCAGGAGAGATGGTATCACCCTCTGCAGCTGGTGCAGAATTTTCTCTGTGTGCTCTGAGTGATGTATCAGAAACAGGACTATGTGCCTACACCCAGTGCAGACAGAACCAGTGCCCTGTGTGCCAAGGCTCAGTCACAGCCCCAGTTTTAGTAAAACCCTTCTGACAGATCACTGAGGGTCCTCTCTGATCTTCAAAGCAGCCCCAGGAGCCTGCACAGCCTGCAGTAGTTCTAAACTGCCTTTTGCACTTTGTGCTGCATCAGTTTAAATGAAAAAAAGTCATCTCAGTATTTCCTTCCAGCTAATTTAGGTTTACTTTTTCATGTCAGGGATCACACTTATGAAATGATGGAACAAAACAAAAAGACAGTGATTCCCGAGATGTGATCCAAAATTAAGTGTTTAAATAAAATCAAGTGTAATTTAATTGAAAAATAACAAACCCGAAAAACTCCAATAAAAATTTAAAATTAAGGCCAGAAAAAAATTAATTGTTGTTGTCTGGCAGAATTAAATACACACGCTATGACACCTTCCCCTCCCCCGCTGACAAGGTCTAACTTTGGAAACTTCAGGGCTGTCCATCCAAACAAACACCAAATCTAATATGCATACAAATTTTATAAAGCAATTTGCTCTCAAATATCTCCGAGATAAAGCAAATACACTTTACATCTCCGACTAACCCACAGCCTTATCAAGTTTCCTGGGGGAGCAGAGGGGGCGAGAGGCCCTGGGATTGGACACGCATTCCAGGGCAGGGCCTGCGATTTCTTGCAGTGTGAGGATGTCACACCCTACGCTGCTCCGCAGTGACTCCCCTTTGTCACCCACACCGACACGGGAACCGCTGTGGCCTCGGGACAGTGGCCGATCCCGGGAGACAGCTGGGAACAATGGCTGTTCCCAAGGGACAGCTGGGAGCAGTGGCTGTTCCCAAGGGACAGCTGGGAGCAGTGGCTTTGCAGAAAATGACAGCGACAGAGTTCACACAGCTTGTAAGACCCACATCTCGCTTCACACAGACACTTTAAAGGCCGTAAATAACTCCACCTACACGTAACCTCCGAACCCCAGACAAAGCGCTCCTGCTGGAAGGTTTCCTCCACATTCGGCGCGTTAAGTCTCTCGCCCGGGACATGTCGGGGGCTGTGGGGTGTCCCGGGGCCCTGCCCTGCCCCGCTGCGGTGCCGAGCGGTGTGGGAGCACCTTGGGCCGCTGGGAGGGCCCGCCCGGGGCGCCGGGAGCTCCCAAGGGAACAGCGCCGCGGTCCCGCCGCTCGGGGTTGTCTGAGCGGCCGCTTCCACCGCGGGCCGCCCCGGCCCCGCACCGCTGCCTCCTCCTCTTCCCCGCCCCGCTCCCCATCCCCTGCCCAACGCCAGCCCGGCCCCGGCCCCGGCCCCTCCGCGCCGCCCGTTCCTCACCCGCCGCCCGCCTCGGATCCTCCGCGGCCCTCGCAGCGCCCGGAACGAAAGCGGCGGGTTCGGCCTCCGCGGGAGGCGGGGAGCGGAAGCCNATAAAATCAAGTGTAATTTAATTGAAAAATAACAAACCCGAAAAACTCCAATAAAAATTTAAAATTAAGGCCAGAAAAAAATTAATTGTTGTTGTCTGGCAGAATTAAATACACACGCTATGACACCTTCCCCTCCCCCGCTGACAAGGTCTAACTTTGGAAACTTCAGGGCTGTCCATCCAAACAAACACCAAATCTAATATGCATACAAATTTTATAAAGCAATTTGCTCTCAAATATCTCCGAGATAAAGCAAATACACTTTACATCTCCGACTAACCCACAGCCTTATCAAGTTTCCTGGGGGAGCAGAGGGGGCGAGAGGCCCTGGGATTGGACACGCATTCCAGGGCAGGGCCTGCGATTTCTTGCAGTGTGAGGATGTCACACCCTACGCTGCTCCGCAGTGACTCCCCTTTGTCACCCACACCGACACGGGAACCGCTGTGGCCTCGGGACAGTGGCCGATCCCGGGAGACAGCTGGGAACAATGGCTGTTCCCAAGGGACAGCTGGGAGCAGTGGCTGTTCCCAAGGGACAGCTCGGAGCAGTGGCTTTGCAGAAAATGACAGCGACAGAGTTCACACAGCTTGTAAGACCCACATCTCGCTTCACACAGACACTTTAAAGGCCGTAAATAACTCCACCTACACGTAACCTCCGAACCCCAGACAAAGCGCTCCTGCTGGAAGGTTTCCTCCACATTCGGCGCGTTAAGTCTCTCGCCCGGGACATGTCGGGGGCTGTGGGGTGTCCCGGGGCCCTGCCCTGCCCCGCTGCGGTGCCGAGCGGTGTGGGAGCACCTTGGGCCGCTGGGAGGGCCCGCCCGGGGCGCCGGGAGCTCCCAGGGGAACAGCGCCGCGGTCCCGCCGCTCGGGGTTGTCTGAGCGGCCGCTTCCACCGCGGGCCGCCCCGGCCCCGCACCGCTGCCTCCTCCTCTTCCCCGCCCCGCTCCCCATCCCCTGCCCAACGCCAGCCCGGCCCCGGCCCCTCCGCGCCGCCCGTTCCTCACCCGCCGCCCGCCTCGGATCCTCCGCGGCCCTCGCAGCGCCCGGAACGAAAGCGGCGGGTTCGGCCTCCGCGGGAGGCGGGGAGCGGAAGCCGCGGCCGCTGTGGGCTCTGGGGGAATGAGAGGCTCCCGCCGGGAACGGGGGGATTGGGCTTCGTTGTGTGGCAGAGCCCTGAGCAGGAGCCGCGCTCGGTGCCCTGACAGCGGGCACAGACCCGCCATCCCCCCTCGGGACGGGCCCGGCGCTGTCCCCGCCGTGAGGGCGCTGTCCCCGCCGGGGAGCGCCTGGAAAACACTGGGAAAAAAGGCTGCTCCCTTGGGAACGCCAGCAGAGCTGCATCACTTAGATAGTTTAGATTTCTTTTTTCCCCTCCTGTACTCTTTCCTCACCCAGCAGTGTGTGCTGCTTGTCCTGCATCTCCAAAGGGGACGTGGGACCTGTTCCTCGGAATCCCTTGGCCTGGCTGAGGATGCTGCTCCACAGTAGCGTTTACCCAATATTCAGCCTTTTTAGTAATTTTTAGGTTGAAGTGACTAAACCAAAAGAATAATTTTGGTACAGGGAGTATTTCTCTCAGTGAAATAAAGGCTGTGATATATTAGTTGCAGTAGCTTTAGGGGGAAAAGTTGACATTATAGGCAGGTTTGATGCCAGGCTTTGATCTCGGTTACACCCAAACCCCTCACTGATTTCAGTGGTATCACATTCCCACCAGGATTCTGTTGTTCTGTTTTGTCCTCACCAGTTCTTCATGTTGGCAGCGTGTAAAACATTGCAGGAGAAGGAAAAAAAGCTACATTTGACCTCACATTACATTATCACCTCACACTGAGACAATACATTGGGAAGTGCAGCAGGTAATTATGTCAAAATAAAATCCATAAATATTTATTGGGCACAAAGAAGGCTTCTATAATAAATTCTTGCTCGACAAACCTGATTGTAGTAGGTGTTGCTGACCTTACCATCTCTTCCTTTGTTTGAATTATTTCTTTGGGTGCTGAATGCAGAACTTGCTTGGGAACAAACTAAGCTTCCTTGTGATTGAAAATCAGGCTCTGAAATGAATGACCCCTTTGCATACATTTATTCTATACAGTTATTTAGACAAAAAAGAATAATTTTAGGAATGGTTGATACATCGCTTTTGTTTGGGGTTCTTAATTTCAAAATATACTAAAAACAAATTTTATTTTTTTTAGAAACCAGCATTTATCACACTTGGTTTCTGCTCAGATGTAACAAAAGTTTGGTTTTTTAATTATACTGAACTGAGAAGACACCAGTTGCTTGATTTAAGTCAAAACTTCATCTGGTCTGCGACCTTCACGTTGATTCCAGCTTGTAAACAAAAAGCTGAATAAGTAAGAACAATAGCAAAAAACTGAATAAGTAAGAACAATAAGACAGATTTGTTACTTCAATGTGTATTTTAGAAGTGCGTGAATGATAATGGTATAAATATTATGGAGGTGCTGANTTTGGGGTTCTTAATTTCAAAATATACTAAAAACAAATTTTATTTTTTTTAGAAACCAGCATTTATCACACTTGGTTTCTGCTCAGATGTAACAAAAGTTTGGTTTTTTAATTATACTGAACTGAGAAGACACCAGTTGCTTGATTTAAGTCAAAACTTCATCTGGTCTGCGACCTTCACGTTGATTCCAGCTTGTAAACAAAAAGCTGAATAAGTAAGAACAATAGCAAAAAACTGAATAAGTAAGAACAATAAGACAGATTTGTTACTTCAATGTGTATTTTAGAATGTGAATGTGAATGATAATGGTATAAATATTATGGAGGTGCTGAGAAGGAAATGGAAGTCCTGCCTTGCTCTGAACCAGAACTTTTTCTCTCACTGGAACAAGGAAACAAAAAAGATTTGAAAATATTTTGATGGGTAGAACATTTCATTATAAAATTTAATTTTTTCAATAAAACGTATATTTCTAAGAGGAGCAACCTGACATAAAAATGAAAATATTTTGAGATAATGCCAAAGCAAAATAATTTCTTTATATTTACATTCATTTGTTTACATTTTCTATTTTTTTTAAGAAATAATTTGTTGTGCTGCTCTGCTATTAAGATAGAGCATGTCATTGACTTTCAGTTTATAAATACATTGATCACTCTGTATTAACACAAAGTCACTTCAGGAAAGTGATCAATTTGGTGATCAACTTCAAACAACTACCTTTGGTTACAACAATTTGCTCCAATATTTAAGCTGCTAGTTTAAATTCTTCACTAGATCAAGGAACTCCTGTGCTTCCAGGGCTGTTTGCAACAGATGGAAGGCATTAGTGGCCTTTCTGAGAACTGAAATTGCACATGATTTTATTTGTCTCTTTAGAAACATAATGACCCTTTTTCCCTGAGTTATCTCCTTGTCTCACTAAAACGTTATAGTCTTTTTAATTACTCTGTGTCTGCTGTAATGGGCCTCCCTGGCCTATTTCTGTTTTCCTGTCTCTCTGAGATGATGTAATCAGCTCTGAATGCAGCACATGGGAGAGGAGCAAATCACAGGCTGTGTTGCAACCTTGCCAAAATTAGAGATTCTTAGATGTGAAATGCATTTACACTCGTATTACAATTCTTTACGCAAAATAAAGTTCCCAGATGACCTAACTTAATCTTTGCATTTATATGATTTTCAGAAATGTACTGATTTTGCAGAAGGAATGGCTGAGTTGTATCTCTCTGGATGAACCTTAGTCTTTGGTGGGGAAGCTACAAAAAGGTACCTGCTGAAAAAGCATTTTCATCACAGTGTGGCCCAGTTTACCTGGAGGAACATCCTGCTGCCCTGGAACAGAGTACCCAGCAGACACTGCCCAGAGGAGTGTTTGCAGCTTTCCCTCTTTGCAAGAGGGAAGTGTCAAGTTTAAAAGCCTAATAAGGTAAAGTCCCTTGGTAAAGTTGAGATGGGGAGAACAAAGGAGTATTTCTCATTTTTAATTATTTTTATAGATTAGACAAGAAAGATCAAATTTTCATTTTCCCCCCCTTGCATTCAAAACCAGGATTACACCAATCTCTATATGTTTCTTGAAGGGGGAAAAAAACAACTTGAAAAGGTACTTTTTTTTCCTTTATATTTCCAAAGGTGTCTGTAGTCACCTAAAGTGTTGATTTTAGACCATTGCTCCTTATTTGAAGTATATTCACAGCTTGTAGTATGAATTATCTTTCCTGAAAATATTGTTTATGTGATTGTGTGGAATAACATTAAGTATTTAAACATTTTTCAGCTTCCCAAATATATTGCTGAGGAGTCAGATGGTAGAAATGTAGAGGTGATGATGATTTTAAGGAGGGATCAGTAGATTTAGTTTTTCAGTGGATATCAGGTACTGGTAGTCTTTTTTCCTTCCTCCTGAGGCACGTTTTGTCCAGACTACCAGGTCTGCATGTCAGTGATTATCTATTGCTTTTTGTCCTGGTAATTACATACATATATAAATATATAGAAAGTTCAGTAGTAGCAATACTATTGTCAAAGCTGGCTCAGTAATAATGATGATTTCTTAATGTTGTATTAAAGTTCATGCAATTGTTATATATAACAGTTGATTGTTGGTATATAATTATCAATAAATAGTTTAAAACTGTACCATGGAAAGGAATCTGAACTGATTATCCAGGGCATTATTTCTCTTTAAGAAAAATAAAACTGCATCAAACATCTCAAAATGGTTTTGGCAAAAGCAGCTGTTTGTAGGTGGCCTTGAAGGTATCTCTCTATAAAAAATGGACACTTTTTATAAATATTCTTACAGGATTCAGACAGTACCTGTTCTAGAAATTTCTGTGGTCAGTAGTATTATATTACCATTGAAGGAAGTAGTGTTGTATTACTGTTAAATATCTGCATGTTTTGACAGTAAAAGTTTATGATTTTTAGATTGCATATGGCATTTGATATCCATTCCAAAACTTAGATTTAGAGCAGATTTCTATCTTTGCTGCTCATTTATTTAGATTTCATGACAATGTGGATTTCATTATCTTGTTCGTTGATGCTGATTGACAAATGCAAATGTTTTTGAAGTAGATATAAAATACAGAAATATTTTTCTCAAAACCTTTCTCTCTGTCAGTCACTGTTTGTTGGGCAGAATTTTCTTTTTAGTTACAGACAGAGAAAATTGTCTGTAGAAAAAGATCACCCTGAAAATTTAGTTTAGAGAAGGCTTACATACATCAAAGGGATATATGCTCCAAACTCCTAATGGGCCTTTAACATGGGAGAGCTGGGTAAGCCCACTGTTCTCTGTAATGTGTAACCACTGTAAATAGATAATGGGCAGATTTAACTGAAATTTAGTCAGACCAGAAAAATCCCAAGACTCTGGGAGACCACTGCTATGGCAGAGATTCTGTATCTGCACAAAACTTACTGTGTGGGATCCATGTAAAATTCTGGTGGAATGAAGAGTGAAAACCACGGGATGAAGTAAATTAAGGATTGCTGTGAGAGTAATTCAGAACCTCAGCAAACCATGTGCAAATATATTAAATTACCAGAAGTGGAACAACCACAAAGTAAGGATAGTCACCCATGTGCAAAAGCAAGCAGAAGCAGAAGGGAGATAGAAAAACCTGTTCTGGTTAACTTTAAATATTTCAATGTAGTTATTTCAGTTAACAAGCTGGGATCCAATGCCTAAAGTTGACCATGGGCATAAAAGTTTGCACATTTGAGGCAGGAAATAAGGCAATTTTAATTTCATTTGGGGATATTCATAGGGTGATTTTCAAAATTGCCATAAGCATTTTTTCTTAATTAAATTTTTTATTTTCTGGTTTGAAACCAAGGAAATGTGTGTGGAAGAAATGGAATGTCAAAAGCTTTAAGGTTGCCACAGTAAATCATACTAGTCATGATGCTACTGCTAACACACAAGCTGGTGCATCTGCCACTTCTGCAGCAACCAGTAAGTTTTGTAAGTATTTTTAAACACATAATACATGTGGCTGTACATTTTGGAATAAAACTTATAGCACAGTACAAAATCTTAACTGTGAACATAAATTATTAGTAATATTTTCAGTTTGTTTTGCACAAAATTGAAATGTTAAAGCAATTAAAAGTGATTTCTGAATTTTGGTCAACTCTAAACATTTTATTCTCTAAACTTTTATTCTGTTCTTTTGGCTATTTTGACTTCTTCTTCCAAGTGTCTTGTGCTGATGTTGCTTCTAACTTGCTCCCTTTCTGAATGTTATCCAGCATTTGGTTTCTTCTGGGTTAGCCAGTTTCTTCTCTCTTCCCTCTACTTGAAACTACCGTTTTCCTTCAACCATTTACAGCCATAATTTTATGCTACCAGTCTTCTCTTACTCCTTTTTGTCCTTTTGCACCAACCATAACCATAATTTTCCCCATCCTTCCCTTTTTTCCTCCCAGTGCTTAGTTTTTTATCATGTGCTCATATTTCTTTTCTGGATTTAGATCATTCCCTGGCCGTGAAGGTAGAAAACCCTTATTTTTGTTGCAAAATAATTCAGAAGAAAATATCTAAGTGAGAACTCATAAATTTGCATTCCCCCTCCCCAGCCCTGGCCATTTCAATTATATCACTCTTCTACCTTTTCTCTCTAGTTATGTTAAATACTTAGGAAAAGGTGGAGGGTTGTCTCTTGTATCTGTTAATATTAAGGATGGAAGGTTTGGAACATGCTGTGCTCAGGAATCCTAAGCCAATGAGGTACTGCAGACATGTCAGAGGAAGAAAGTTTTCTATCATGTGCCAGGATTCCCACAAAGCTTTCTCTTGTAATGTGAGATGTAAGAGAACTGTGTGTATGGCTACCTAAGGAAATAGGTCTGTTGAGAGCTCTTGAGACCAAGGATTTAGTGTCTACAAATTGATACATCTTTGTAGAACCCTTGCATGGATTGGCTATGTTAGCTTTCTCAAATAATTTTCCTTTTTTACTCTTGTGTTTCTTTACAAGTACAATTAATGTGGTTTCTTTAAAACTGAAAGTTAGTGCTGCTCTCATCAAGTTACAGTGTTGAAAGGAAATTCTTGTTTACAGAGTCTATTTTTTATGTGTTGCTTTTGCAGTACAGTTTTTAGAAACAGAAATGTATCTATGTTTTTGAACAAAAGGAGATTTGGGTATTTTTTTAAACCCAAAATCCTAAACCAGTGGAAACATTTGCATGATTTTTTAAAATTCCAATGGTTTTGTTCTGGTATAATCATATTTACTTT
>VYZS01077906.1:0-16033 GCA_013400695.1 Neodrepanis coruscans | reverse complement strand
TATTGTGCCCTATTATCATCACAGTGTTGTTCAGAGGGCTGTAATTGCATCAGAGGTTTCTGGTTCATATTGTATGTGCTGTTGAAGAGCTCAGCTAGCCTGGTATAATGTCACAGAATTGCAGTTCTGGATGAGCTCATTTTAGCTCACAACTATCAGTAACTGCAACAGAAGGGCAGTAGTGATCTTGTGCACCAAGGTTCCTGAGAAAGCCAGGTTTTCTCCAGGAAGGAAAGCTGCTGGCATTGATGTGGCAGTGCTGGACACTGCAGGGTGGGCAGATAGACAAATTGCCCTGCCTCTGCAAAGCTGAGGGACTGCTGTGATGAGGAGGTGTTATTGCTGATAATTTCTCCCCCTATTCCTTACTTAGCATAAAATACATGGAGGCAGACTGTTGGCATGCACTGTTGGAGTGTCTGACTGTTGGAGGTGCTAAGCATCTCTGCATAGATGGTCCATATGCCCAGGTGAGGCAGCAGGGTCTTGTCATCAATACAGGTGGCTGAGGAAGAAGGTATATCACATTGTCATCCCAGACATAACATGAATTTTATTCTGTGAACTCCAACTAGTCACTAACCTGAATACTCATCAGTGCTATGACCATTTATCAGCCCTATCAGGCTGTGTGACAAGGGTGAATTGTCTCACTCTAAGCCACAGTGCCAGAAAAACTACTGCTTATGGTGCTCAGTGGAAGCTTGTTCTCTACCCTCCAGACTTTCTGGGCGATCTGATAGGTAACCTGCCATCATGTTAACACCAACGCCACCAGGAGGCCGAAAACAATGGGCAAATGTAAAAGCATCCCATATCCCACAAAAACCAAGCGTTGTGCAGCGAAAAGCAGGCTGGGCGAGTGGGCTGTGAAATAGGACACAAGTTGCCAAACAGGAGAGAAAGGAATCGCTGCCCTCCTTTTTGGAAACACCTGACTGTGTGCTTGAAGAGAGGTCCAAAGGTCACAGCAAGTGATAGCTACATTAGACTGCAGGTGCCACCACCTCACAGAAAACTTCCGGACATCAACTGACTGCATGGCTTTGCTATGAATCTGCCCAGCTTCCCCAGGATCCCCCCAGCACCACATTGGTCAAACAGGAACAGAGCAGATTTTGGCTTTTCCTAGGGATGTCCTCTGTGAGATGAGATGCGTACCAACTGGGCTTGATCCCCATTCATTCAAGACTGGAAAGTGAGTGGGGATTCAGGCTGAGTGGTTTGTTTCTGCCACACAGCTCTGCTCTGCATTTGACCTTGATGTAGCAAGGAAGCTATGAATGAGTCACACCCCTGGCCATGCTTGCTCTGTCCTGCCCAGTTGAGCAGGGCATGCCAACACGTACATAGGCTCTCCATCAGTCCCCACTAGCAGTCATGAACCTGACCCTGTGCCAGAAACTTTGTCAGCTGAAATGCAAAAGTGAAACAGCACCCCATGTGAAATACCCCAGCCCTCACAGAAGGAGGGAAGCTGCCCTTGGAGGGGATGAACAAGCTGAGAGGAAGACTGGGGCAATCAGAAAATACTTCTTTTTTTAGCAGAAAGTTGGCCATATGCTAAGGACTTATCACAAGAGAGTAGGGATGAGAGTGAAAAAGGACAACAGGCCAAGAATGGTCTATTTTGACCAGATGTAGGTTTTAAATCACAACTGATTGCTTCAAAGGAAGAGGGTCAAAATCAGGCCACTGCCACAACAGGCTTTTTTTTTCATCAGTTCTCCACAGGTTCCCATTAGCATGTCTCCTTCAAAGGCTGCGGATCATGGCTGTCATCAGCCAAATGTAGATCACGAATCAGTCGGTGTCTCATCATACCCTGCTCTGTTTTTCAAAGGTATTTTCCTCAGAGGAATGTGTGCCCAACACAACTATCTCCTGCAGTGCAGAAGTTAAGCTGGAACCATTTTTGAGTCAGGAAAAATTCCTGGCATAGACAATATCTTGCTTAAAAAGTCAGCCTCTTGAAAGAGCAGTGTGAATTAAAATATTTGTCTTCAGTTTTAGGCTTCATTTGCTGTGACTCAAGCAAAATTTTGTCCAATCAGCCAGCTGGAGCATGGAGATAGTAGTATCTGGAAGGTCCCAGAAGGTTCAAGAAGAGCTCAGTGCCTGGCAGAACCTTGTGCTGGTCCTCATTTCCTCCTCCTCCTCTGTACCACTGTGAGGGAAGCCTGTTTCAAACAGCTTTCCAGCATGCAAGCAGACATATGGATCTTCATTGAGATTTCTTCCATCTCAGCACTGATTGCAAAGATATGAGCACGGAAAATCTGTGGAGCCAGCTTCCTACCCTAGAAGTTTATGTTTTAGTCTGGAACACTCCTGCAGTCCCTTCTGAGAGGATTAAACACCATATAGGCCCACTGAGCCTTTGTTCACACATTTCTCTGGTTAAAAGGCCTTGGTGAGAAACAGTGTTAATGGATTGGACAGGGGGTGGGTTCCCTGGTGGGACATCAGTGCCCCGGAAGAGCAGAGTGACAGGTGGGTCTGTGAGGCAGGTACAGCTTACAGACACCCAGCCATGAGGACTGGAAGTCAAGGACAGGAAAGTGGATGGCAGTTTGCTCCAGAACTGCAGGAAGACAAGTACTCTGAATTGCAGAAAACTGGTGTGACAAGTGGAGGTGGGTATTACAATGCTCTCCTGGGATGCTGGGGGTTAGTGAATAAGGAGGCAGGGTCCTTCTCTCACAGCCCACACAGAGGGTTTTGTATCTCTCTATTTTTAGTAGCAGTGTAGCAGAACTATATTGGTGTAGGCAGGATCAGAGTAAAAACCATTAAGCAGGCTGAGAGCACCTCTGTGGACACCAGCTATCTGGCACTAAACTGGGATGCTGCTATTTGGGAGTACCTTGGAAAATTGCAAATAAATGGAATACAGCAGTGAATAAGATATTTGTCTGTTGAGGGTTTTCTTAGATTTCCTATAAAAAACACTAAGGCACAGGAAAGCAGTATCAGAACATATCAGAACATGTATTTGTTTAAGAGTGAACCTTAAGGAGAAGGATCAAGCAGACAGCTTCTCCCTCACATTCCACACCTTCTTGTTATGTAGGGAAAGTTTTTGAAAGCAGAGTCTAGGAAGCATCATATCGATATTCCTGGAACATCTACAATTAAATACATACATTATTTCAAAGCAAAGAACTGCAGGTTAATTTGCCTTTCACTTACCTGCCAGTCCAAAAATTACTCATGGAGGGTGCTGCATGGTGCCATAACTTGTCACTTCTGGAGGTGATTTCAGAATAAACTCGCCTTTGGTAGACCATGATCCTTCAGCTCTGCCAGTCCTTCACCACAGCATTTAGTTGCACTCTGTTCAACAGCACTTCAACACTTGTAGTCCTGTTTTCAACAGACCTTACATCCCTACCCCATGAGTCAGAAACAAGGACACAGAGAGATTAAAGGATCCATGAGAGAGGAAAGCATGGGGGACACAAGCCCAAAGGAACCTGATTGAAGCTTGAGGAGAATGGCCTTCTGCTCCAGCCGCCTGACTATTGGCAATCCCCCTATTGGACTGCTGTCCTTAGGTGTTGCAAGCAGCTGACCAGGGCAGACTGATGCAAGTTCTGGAGCAGGCACCTTTCTGTTCTTGTAGGAAACACCAGGCTGAGTAAAAGCAGGTGAATACGCAAGGCGTGTTCTGAGCTTGTTTCCAAACTAGAAGGCTGTGTAGGACAACCTTCCTTGTGAGGATTGTGAGTGATTCTGCCATCACCATGCAATGTAAAGGTTTTGTCTTTTTCCATTAATCACTGATTATCAGAAGACTCCTGCCCTTCCCAAACTGTGGGAAAATGTTCAATTAGCTGTATCAACTCTTGGTTAATTGGGAATAAGAAAAGCCTCTTTTGACCTCAGAAAAACTCCATGCTCCTAGAAAGTGTGTGAAAGTTTTGAATGACTGTGCCAAATCCTGACTGAAGACAGTCTAAGTAAGAATGGAAGTTAAAAACATGAGAGCTAAAAATTGTTTTTTTAAATTTAATCTTTTTTAAAATTTAAATTGGCCTCTGATGAATACTTCTGCCTAACTGGCATTGAGATAAGCATTTATACAGCTAACTATCTCATGAAATGCATAATAAAAAGGGAGCCTCAGAGAGAGAGAAAAGAAGAAAAAGAGAAAAGACAAAGAGCAAGAGATTCCAAAGCTGAATTCTGTGTGCTTTGCCTCATTATTGTCATCATTGATACCTTGTCTTTAAACCTATACCAAACTCCATTTGGAGGTTCAATACCAAGATTATGGCACATGTGGGCATGCATATTTTGCTTTGGATTTCCTGAAGAAATATAGAGGAGAAAGTATCAGCCCTAAAGATCACTCAGCTCACAGTGACTGGATTTGTTAACATTGGAGTTATATATCAACTTTAAAACAACCAAAACCAATCAAAACCAAAATGCCTAGCTTTAAGTCAGAGCTAGGATCAAAGTGAAAAAGAGTGTGTATTGATATAATGCAAACTACATAACAGCTTATAAAAGCCTATAGAGATGGTAGTGCCTAGGAAAAACACCCAGCCTGTGGGTCGGTTCTAAATTTTTTTCATACTCCTTCTGGGGCAGCTGACAGTCTGGCAGAAGTACCTGGCCGTTTTCTCCACTGAGACCTCAGATTGTCATCTTTGGCAGCCACGTTTCCGTCACATGTGCACGGTGCTGTAAGAAACATTGCAGACAAATCCTATCATTATGGTCATCACAAGGATACTTCATATTAACATCCAAGAATATCAGACCAGAACTAACTTCCTGCTGGTCCTTGCTCTGCTAGTTTTCTTACTAGGCTGTAACTAACAATTAGTAGTAACACAGAAATAGGTATATGAAGATCAGCCCCAAGGTGCTTTTGAAAATTCTATGCTGCTTCACCAGAGGCTAGAAATAACCTTGAGAATCCAAGTTTCTGCATTTTCACCACACAACCCGTTTTGTATTAAGTTCCTGTGAATTTTAATTTAGCTTACTTTCCAGGTTGCTCTTGTTTGCTATGGCTTCAGAGAGTCAAGAAATATTTTCAGGACTCATTACATGTTTATTACACAAACTAAGCAGTCTCTATTGCTTTTTCTCATGGAAGAACAAGTGAAGATGACAATGCTCCCTGTGTATATATCAGATAAAATATGAACTGCCGCATTACAGAAAAGCTTCTGATTTCTTCAATGTTTGCTTAGAAGACAGAGCTCTTACAAAAAATGATTCAAAAATTTAAAGAATTATCTTCTTTCAATATTGAAAATTATTTCTGTTTTAGGTGAATAGCATACATGTCTTACAGGCAAAAAAAGACTAACCTGAAAAATAAGAAAAACAGAGTCAGAGAAAGCCTTCATGAACTGTGCATTCTACACCTTCTTCAGAGCAGCCATCTGCTGCAAGAGGGGGTTAAGACAGAAAAGAGGGAGTGCAGTTCTCCATTTCTTCTTTCACTGGACAGGAACTCCCCATTTGTTTTGAGAATTCTCATAATGATATTAGAGATATCATTATGTTTTGGTGGAACGGGACATCTGTGGCAACAGTAGGCAAGTGTCAGCATGACAGGTAAAGCAGAGCAATTTAAGCAAATGATATGAATATGGTAAAAGTTTGTAATAAAAGCTCAACAAGAAACTCACTTGAAAGCAAGGGGACCTGGCACTATTAGTATATTCTAATTATACAATGGAGACTTGGCTGACAGTAAGAACTCGCAGTGTGTAATTTTTATATATAGAATAAGGACAGTGACTGTTTCTATGTCTGAGAAACCATGATGCTTTGGTCATCAGCCTGTGGCCTCAAGTTATTCCCAATGTGATTTACAACACAGACAGAGTTAAAGACAGTATTTTAAAACGGGGTCATGCCATTCACCCATTTGCACTGCTAGCTATCAGTTTCTGGGTTCAGAAAAGGTGGTAGCTCTCTGAAAATGACCTGTGCAGACAACCAGTGCATCCCTTTATGCTTCTCTCTTAACAGTGGTCTGTGAGGGCAGAACTGCTGTTTTACAGGGTCTCTTACAGAGCTCACAGTGCAAAAGATGAAGGGTGGGGAAAAGCTTTGCATTGACAGAACTGGACTGATGCGGAGGGCTGATTCTTGGTTCCGCCAGATAAATCCTGGGGCCATATACAGCCTTTGGTGCAGTTGCTCATCTGTAACAGACTGACAAAAGGGTCTCATACATCATGTGTTTGAGGGGCTCTCCTTTTCTTCAAGGGAAAGAAGATAACAGCAGACAAGATGGTAAATATGAACATGGGACATTATTTTCTTAAGATATGTTTGACTGTCACAGAAGCATTTGTTCCTCTGGAAAAGAAAATCAACTGAACCAGCTACTTCCTCACAACTTGGATTGAGAGAACCATGGTATTCTTTAATTCCCTCTATTTTTGACCTGGTAAACTTTGAACTTTAAGAGACCTGTTTCAGTAAATAGATATGACCTAGACATTCTACTTTTACAGTAAAGTCTGGATCATTAAATTCTCTTTTATCACATTTAATTATTTAGCACAAATAGTAAGCTGTTGCCTTATAAAGAAAGAGCTGACAACATTCTTCTGGACAAAAGTATCAAATAGAAAAATAAATAATAAACATTTAAATATCCCATAAGCATTGCTAGCCATAAATATGCACAAAGTGGAATGACTGACATGCAACACCTGTGACTGATTAAGTGTGATCCTGTCAGCATTGACAACATCACACACAGGAATAACCAAGAGGTAACTGGGCTTCTTCCTAATGCAAAGCAGAGAGTTAACAGAGGAAAAAGCCTGACAAGAATAACTACAGATATTTTCCTCACCTTCACTTTGTGCTGAATCTGAAGAGGACACTCTTCTGGGGGCCACATTGCTTTGCTTCTTGGCTGGCCACTGGTCAGGCACTTCTTTCTCTTTCTGTTCTTTTTCTCCTATGGTAACTTCAAGTTGATGTGTGGACCCACTGACAAAACTGTGCAGGTAAACCTGTAGGTGTGATGATACTGTCCCCATACAGTTGTCAAGGTCTTACTCTCAGCTCCTGGTGGAAATGGTGCAAAGCATAGCTACAGCCTACCCTAGTAAGAAATACTGACTGTGTATGATTGCTTGAGATAACTATATTTATTTAGTTAGAGCTCAGTTAGAGCTTTGCTATATGAAGCAACATCTTATTCTGGGATAGAATGCTGCACAGAGCTAAGATTAAGCAAACTCCATTATATGGACTGAGATTCCGTGGGTTTAATTTTTGTCAGTTTTAAGTATCCAGGTCAATGTTCTTCCTAACCAAGTCTGTCCCTGACAACAAAGAACTATACTCTCACTGATTTTAGTGGGATGGGTAACTAAGAGTAGTCCTGGTGCTCTGTCACCTAGAAGTACACCCTCACTCCTGCTCTGGAGCAGGGACTCTGTACTGGGAGCAACGGAAGGGAGGTGAGGGGCTCCGAGGCACAGACACATATTTTGCTTATCCTACCGTATCCCACACTTGGACCGTACTTGGAGAAGAAAAGATACGGATGCACTTAAGCGAGTCTTGCTCTTTAGGAAGTCTGGCAATCCTGACAGTACACCAGCATTTCATTCGCCAGTGTCCGGGAGCCGCGCTCCAGTGTGCTGCCTGCGCCCTCTGCTGGCACCGGCCTCTCCGTCGGTCCCGGCGCCTCTCAAAACTCCGGCGGAGGAGCTGGAACTGTGCTGAAACGTAGGAAAGAAGACATCAAAACTGAGCCCTTGAGCACAAGACGCGTGAGTTCGCATTTCCTTCCCAGTGTGACGGCTGACCGACCCGTCCTGCCCATTACCGGCAGTTACATGCGGATCGTGTCTGTGTCTTAAGGTAGGTCTTGGTGCTGTTCTCTGCATTTATCATCACCCGGAAAACCCGTAGTTTTCTCTCCAGTTGCCCACGGTAGCAGAACAGTCACAGTTGTTTTATTTCCGTCATTTTATGGGCCTCAAAAGCTGTGAATTGAGCAATGGATTAAAAAGCAACATAGTCCTGACACATGTAAAAATCCTCTGCAGAATGTGACTACCTGCAATAATTCCTTTACTACAGCACTTGTTCTAGGTCTTGTCCTAACAGTGTACAGTGGACTGGCTTGTTTTTCAGTCATATCTTTTTAAAGTGAAAACTCTAGAAATGGCATAAGACGACGTTTGTAGTGCAAGGATCAAATATCCCTAGTACTCAGCACCACTGAGTCCCACAGTACGCATTGTAAGGCACAGCCACCACACTACTTACTCTAAAGACTCTGAGGGTGGAATACCTGTGGAATGCACACTTATTCTGGGTCAAGTAGCACAGTGCAAACACATTTAACTGAAAAGCAGAGCTCCAAGATTTCTGGTTTTCATTTTTCTTGCTAATGAATTGTTTATCTTGTTGGGTGCGAATCCATAACACCTTCTACCGACCAAAGTGCCGGATGTGGTAGTTCCTGCCCTTCTCTCCCTGTCATTAGCAATTACACCTAGAGTTGTACCAGTATTCAGGCACAGCCCTGACCTGTGTGCTAGCAGCTAGCAGCTACCTGTGTGCTAGCAGCTGTCAGTATCTCCCAGAGCAGCATGGTGAGCTCCCACTTCTCTGTCATGCAAGCAACACTACAGATGTATTAGAGAGAGCAAAAACACAGTGGTCAATTGGATACAGGTTTTTCTGCTCTGGATCCATCTTGAACATAAGCACTTTCCTTGTAAAGAGGATGCCTTTCTCTAGGGTTACACAGGCATCACAGTACATCACTAAATGAAATCACAATTACCAGCCATGTTGTGCAAGAGCAGTATTATTGACTAGAAGCACATGCACCATTAACTACCCACATAGGCAGAGAAGCAAATAAACACATTCTGTCTTCAGGTGCCAGGACATAGTTAATGTTGTGCTGGATGCTGCATACCTTTCCCCTCCAGCCTTGTAATCCTGAAAAGCAAAAATTTTTTGGCAGAAAAGTTACACAGAAAGGAAAACAGCAAAGGCATGGGGTTATTATGAAATAGGTCTGAAACAAAACAAATTTGCTCCCAGGTTCTTTCATCTGCTTCAGTTTTTGAAGTGTTACAGGACAACATTTGAAAATGTACTTTGAATACATATATTCACTTGAAAAACATTTTCTAGTATCTGCAGGTTTAAAAAGATGCATTTTAAGTATTTCAAGGAGCCTGCCTAAAGAAACTGAAATATGTAGCCATATTTTGCATGCAAGCACATGAACTGTGTTTTCCAATAGCTTGAGATAATCAGCCTGTTTTAATAATGTCTGTTATAAGTGGTCAGTTTCAACAAGCTATGTGAAACCAGTACAGGAGAGAAAAATGCTGTTTGTCTCCCAGCCAGAGGAAAAGTATATGCTGACCTCAGCTCTTACAGCACACTGGAAACATGCTGTCCATCCCCTAATTCTGGGATTAGAATTCACATCTCATTAGACATCAGGTAATTCAAAGACAAGATAACATTATAAGAAATAAAGTTCTATTATATCTCATAGTAACATGGGATAGTTTGCAGTCAGAGGAAAAAATGAAAATGAAAAAAACTGTCCTTGAAACATCAGCATTATAAGACATAATTTTTCTTTTAAATATTACAGCATGTTATTAAAAAATAATCAAATTCAAATTAAGTTGTGACTTCTCTAACAATCACAAAATCTCTTAATACTATACTGCATCAATGAGAGATAAGGACTGATATTTAAAAACAACATTATACTTATATATGAAGGCCAGGATTCTGCTAGTGTTCAAAATTTAATTGTGGCAGCATCTTTTCCAGAATCAATGTTAACACTAGAATTAACACTAGAATTTCCTGATGTAGGTAGTGAAGACCTAATTTGAGAAGAACTAGAAATTTCTGTCGCTCATGGAAGTGTTTACACCTAGAAGGAACCTCTTCCCATAGATAATCTGATGTTTCTCCTTCTCCTGCCTTGCGGAGGAGTTAACTCCTTGAAAAGATAACTTTTTCACAGACAATCTTGGAGACCCCACACGCCAGGGCCAGGCAAGGCATTAAAAAGGCCCAGAGAGGGAAAAGCAGTGCATTCTTTCATACCCAGTGTATCCTCCATTATATTTTTTAGTGTTCCAAACTTGTAAATAAAATTTTCCTAAATCCTTCCTGACATTTTTGGGGGTACCTGTATTATCTTTCTTCACACCTGACATGAAAGCCATGAATAGCTTTAGCTTACCTGAAAAGAAGAAACAGAATCATTAGAAAATTGAAAGGACCCGGCAACAGGCTGTGCACAGGAAACAGTAAGATCCCTAGAGTAAGGTCTTCAAGTTCTTTAGAAATTCTGTTTTGGAATATACTTTATGATTTTATCCATGTGGTAAAAATGAGAAATCAGACTCTGCGATTAAATCTCATACATTTCAAATCTCTCACTCTAACAATGTATTTCCTTGTATCTGTATCTATCTATATTTCACAATATTGAAGAACTTTGCTGAAAAGGAGGAGGCTGAATAACTAAAATAGAATTTACTGTTCCAGGCCACATGTAAAAGTATTTTTGAGGTCTTGATGATAACGATTAACTTAATGGATAACTCCTTTTTTTGTGTGTGTGAATATTCTGTTCTGTTATGACTTCATTTTGAAGACAGCTAAAGAATTTCAGAACTGTTTTAAATAGTGATAAACGTAGAAATCACACTTGCAGAGAAGTGTAGCAATTTAACATTATGAAGCCAGAAAACACTCTATAAGGGGTCCAGTTGTATGCTATTACTTAAAGAAATTATTGGATTATGAGTGATTTTAACTGAGAAAAGACTATATAATTCAGATCTCTCAGGGGAGAGGAAACAAATTAGGGTTTTTTCCTACCAAGTCCCTCTGTATAAGCAANGCAAAGCCAACCTCCAGAAGGTGACCCCAGCACCACATGCCAAGAACATGGGCCAGAGAGCCCAAAGGCTGCATTTTGCTCACAGGGTCTGTTTAACAGGACCCTGGGAGCGCCCCTGTTTATCCTCAGGGCCTGTGCAGGAGGGCAATGGCAAAGTGACAAAATGACAAAGGCTCCATGTACCACAGGACTGGCAGCAGCTCCCTGTGCCTCCTGAGGGGTCCTGAGAAGGAACATCACATGGGACAGAAGAGGAGCTGGTCTGTTTTGGGATCAGCTTGAAAAGCTGACTGCTTCTGTTTGAAAACATTGAGTGCTTTTTGCTAGAGAAGGTTTCACAAGTGATGGTCTTACCAGATAATTCAAACTGGAAGACACCCTGAGTGCTTCTCACATACTCTTCAGTCATTGCACCCTGAATAACTCTGAATGTTTCTGCTACAGGAGTGATGGTTTGGCTGGAGAAGTTTCTGTCTTCTCTTTGAATGCTTGGGAAGCATCTACAAGAAATTCATGCTTTTGTAAAGCCTTCTAAGTTGTAAATCAATTTACTGCTTTTGTTGCTGATTTTCAGAACTCTCTGTACATGGACAAAGAGTCAGAATCTCCTTAGAAAGGAAATATTGTTTATTCAGATTGGGGTGCAAGGTGGAATTTTTCCACAAATCAAGCACACCAAGGAGTAAGAAATGAGAGAATTTACACATTGAAATCTATATATATCCACTTATCTAATACGAAGTTACCACCTACCTATTGCACAATTGTTTAGCTTTCACAACCTGATGTAATACATATGACTGCACCTGTGTGGGCCTCTTTGGGGGTCTCTGGGGCCTCTTTGGGGGTCTCTGGGGGTCTCTGATGGTCGTTTGAGGGAGTGCCTCCTACTCCTTTTTGCACAAAGTTCAGTTCAGTACGCCCAGAACCCCAGCCTGAGTGCCGAAGAAGATGTCATCTTAGACAACTGCCAAGCAGGTTGTAAAACACAAAAGCTTTCCACAAACATTGAGCAACATCTGCTTAGCACAACTGATAGAATCTTTTTACATTCAAAAGAGGGGTTAAAGGTGAGAATGATACTATCGAGTTCCATCTTCAACAGAGATCAAAGGAAGGGACAGGGACTGTGAATTCTGCTTAAAGACTCCAAGCTTAAAGATACAGAGAATTCTACTTAAAATACAGAGAATTCTGCTTCAAGACACCAATTTAATCAGCAGTGAACATGCACATTTAACAGTAAAGGGCAGCTTTTGTAATTCACAAAGCAAATCAAGTTGACTGGTCTCTAAAAATGCTGCTGAAAGTCTCTTATGCATCTACACTATCAAAAAATACTTGGGTCTGTAAACCATGCAAATTTCATGCTTCATCAGCAAGCAAGACAGACTGGCTTTGGTATAACTTAGCAAGATAGATCATATGACACTCCTGTAAAACATGTTATTTTCAATTTGATGTCTTTTTCCAGAAATATTTGATTGCTTTTTAATTTTTTAATTTTGAATTGATTTTTAAAAATATTTTTATTACTTTTTTCAGCAATATTTATCTGTGACCTTCAATATTAAAAAGGATTCTTCAAAATAAGGCACTAATTATAAATCATGTAGATTTCAAAGTCCTGTGGAAGGTAACATTCTTTCACTAGCTTTGAATACAGAGGCTCTGCAGCCACTTCCATAAATCTTACCCTTCAAATGAGAAAAGGAGTTTTGCCAAATAGCTTGAACGGAGTCCAAGTTCTTGGGAGAAAAACCAAACCAACTAACTTGAAATCTAGAGGGCATTCATTATCACCAGAATTATGAATTTGTAGATATACATGCTCTAAAAATTTAGAGTACATCTAAGTACATGTGGTACTTTCCTGCCATATCTTTCCCTCTTCACTGCTACCATCAAAAGAAGAAATCTTGGAAAGTTGCAAAGCAAAACCTTTGAAGACAAGAAATCTTGTCATTAGCTGATACATAGTAATATACACATTATTCTGAGCAACAACAACAACAACAAAAGCTATGAGTAGGAGAATTTCAAGCAGTTTAATTATCATTTAATATAACATGTAACTATTTTGTTACTAAGAAATGAAAAAAATAAACACCTAGAAAAGCTCACCTCATCTTTCCTCCACAATTCTTATCTATTTTTAACAAATTCATAGGTTATGTGCTAAATTTGTGAATTGCTTCTACTAACAGTGTACCCATAAATGTCTTTAACTTTCGTTGTTAGATATCCAAATGTTATTTAATATTCTAAATAGTTGTTGAGATTAAGGGGAGTATTTTAAATATGAGTTTTCTGCTAAAAATTCTCTTCTTAGTATGTTGAAATAACAGCACATTAGAGGCAGATTTGTTAATGAACGGAGGAACCAATATTATGCAGACCATGGGACGGGAACACCAATGATCTATAACACTGGAGTATTATGTGATGTTGCACAAGTGTTTTTTGTCAGTTTGCCTCCTTTCCAACTGAAAAAAAAGTCATGTTTCTACCTATTTTTATATTAATTTTGAGATATATTCATTAGAAGCAATGCTCTAGGTCTTGAATGATAGTAAAATGTCAAATGCCACTCAAAAACTTGGGGGGCTGGAAGGGAGGCAGCGTTTTTTGGGACTGTCACCTGGACACAAAGTGTTTTCAGAGACAGCTGCTGGCCTGAAAGATCTTACTGTCTTGAGGACACTCAGGGCCCAGCTGACAGCGCTCACCATGACCTTGCTTGCCACCTCCTTCTGCATGGCTGCGTTTCCTTGTCGCCTTCCTCTGCTGAACCCAGGTCAGCCACGGGTGAAGGCTGGGAAGGGAACAGCAGTTGGCAGAGGGTGGCTCTGGCAGAGACAGGCTTGCAGTGGCAGAGGGAGCAGTGGCAAACAGGGAGGCATTGCTGAGAGGCAACAGTGGTGACTTAAAAGGCTGATGGGCAAAATACCTCTCCCCACAAAGTTAAACAAATAGCTCTTTAAAGAGAAGGGGACAGCACATCCCTGCCAGTACCTGTGTGTCCGAGGCCAGCTCTGCAGCGTGAATGCAGCACCTTCAGAAGGAAGAGCAGCCTGGGAAGAAGGATCCCCCACCACAGGATCGCAGGTTTCTGCTTTATAAAGAGGCAGAGCACTGGACTGCAAGCAGAGATGCATGAGAGCTCAGCCCACAGTGAACCTCTTCTCTCCTGCTGCTCCTCACCTGCTGGGCTAACACACAGGCATTGGCAAAACCCATGGATGCCACTACTCAAGTGTTCCAGCTTCTGTAGCACCCATCCAAATGTTCTCTGCTACTTACGCTAAAAAAACCTTCTGGGAGGTAAACTGACCTCCCCAGAATAAAGCCCTGTTGCTCCAGTTCCCCCCGTATATACTGGAAATTAAAAAAAACATTGCAGTGGGAGAAGGTAGAATGTGTTGCTGAGGAGCTTGTCCTTCAGGTACTTCTGTTTATGGCTGAAACCTGAAGCTCTCTACACAAAGGCATGACGGCTTGCTTCCACGGAGCACACTGCAGGCACAATCCTGGAAAGCACCTGTGGCAGTCAGGCCCTGTCCTGCTCATTTGGGTGAAGTAGCTGCAGAAAGGATGAAGAAAAAGCATGCCTAAAGAACCTCTTAGCAAAGCACTTTTACTTCCACCTGTGCAGGATCCCAGCCTTGGAAAAGCTGCTGGCATGAAAGACATTTCACTTGCAAAGCGTTCAGAAAGCCCTTGGTCCCTTCAGCCTGCTCATGTACCATTCCTGCAGGAGTTTGCAGACATCATTATGTCAACACAGAAAGACTAGCACAACTGCTCATGCCTTACTTTGACTTCTGCTTGAGTCAGTAAAACCTTCCATGTCAATTCTTCCAGCACGTTCAGATCCACCAGGTGATTTCCCCCGCTGGCACCAGCTTTCAGTGAAACCCACAACCCTCTCAGGATCTCTGTATGAAAGCTAAGAGGGGAAATACAAACCAAAGTTAGAACCTGGTGGAATATTTGCCAACAGTAGCAACAGGCTACCGAGCAGCATGACAAGGGCAGCACGGCAAGGGTAGGAGATCGGAGCCTTCGTTTTGCAATAGAGGGAGGAGGAGGAGCTGTGTGTCTGTGGTGGTACAGGGTGTGGAGGTAAGGGTCAGTCTCGCAGTTATTGTGAAATAAGAGACGGACTAGCGGAGGAGGTGAAAGACGGAACTGGCGGGCGTGGCTGGATTAACAAAGACAGATGACCTTGCTGAAGGCTTTCTTTTGAACAGGGAATCATTGAATTCTTAGGTTCGGAAGGGACTCTCCTGCCAAGGCAGGGACACCTAAAGCAGGTTACACACGAATGTGTCCAGCTGAGTTTTGAGTGTCTCCAGGAAGAGACTCTACGATCCCCCTGGGCAGTCTGTTCCAGCGCTCTGCTACACACTTCCTGATGTTGAGGTGGAATGTCTTGTGTTTAAGACTATGGCCATTGCTCCTCATCCGGTTACTGGGCACCACTGAAAAGAGCCAGGCATCGTCCTATTGGCACCCACCTTTGAGATATTTATACGCACTGATGAGATGCCCTCTCAGTGTTCTCTTCTCCGGAATAAACAGGCCCAGCTCCCACTATCTCTACTCATAAGAGGGATGCTCCAGACCCCTCATCATCTTTGTGGCCTCCGCTGGACCCTCTGTAGTCTGCTTGTCTCTCTTGTGCCGAGGCACCCAGAACTGGACACAGCACTCCAAAATGTGGGATGGAGCCAAAGCTCCAGTGATTTGAGTGGGACTGACAAGAGAGTTGGGGCGAAAGCAAAATTTCACACATCCCGCAGAGAACGAAAGCGTGCAGAAAGCGTCTCCATTCAACACTTCATCCCACACAGGACCGCGCTGCATTCTCAGGCCGATTCGCACCCCGAGACTCCGCCACCCCCGCCCTTCCCGCAGCTTCTCCCGCTCCTTGTACGACGCCGGGCGGGCCCGCAGCGGGGTCGTGGCCGCTTCTGCTCCGCCCCGACCCGGCGTGGCGGCTGCGCGGCGGCGGGTGCGGAGCTCGCCGCCATGCTGCCCAACACCGGGTAAGGGGCCTCTGCGGGGCCGCTCTGCGGGCGGCGGGGGCCCGAGGAGTCGCCCCGGTACGGCCGTGGCTGCTCGGCCGCC
>VYZS01077905.1:709-23946 GCA_013400695.1 Neodrepanis coruscans | reverse complement strand
GGAGGAGGAGAAGGAAGAGGAAGGCAGCCACCAGGCACTGTGACAGCCCCATTGGAATTAGCTCTGCTTAGATCCTCTCCCAGGGTTGGTGGTAGATTCTCATGGGTGATGGCGACAGCCACCACGCTATTTTGAAAGTGGCTGTGAGGAAACTGTCTGTCAGTAGTGGTTTCCTCTACTTCGTATGGCAGGGAGAGGTTGGAGAGTGGGGTGCAAAGTAACACCCTCTGGGAGGTGACAGCCGGTACCCTGTCCCCAGGCATGCCTGGGCAAGCTGATGCCCAAAGCCCCTTATGATACTGTGTATGTGACAGGTGCCCACCTGTGGGCATCTACTGGCTATGTGTTTGCTGTCTGACAGCAGCTCACAGGCTAAACCTCTGTCTCACTACTCCCGCTTTACTGCATGGAGTAGCTTGCTTCCTGCAAGCAGTAGCAGCAAGGGGCTAGATTGCATGGAGGGACGGAGGCAGATTTCTAGGGCTGAAGCTTCCTCCTGGTACTTATTTCCTATAGCTGCAGACAGCAGCATGCTGCCTTATGTTCAAGATGGGGTGGCACAACAGTGCTCCTGCAGATGGCTGATCAAGGTCTGCCTCAGAGTGCAGTGTGGCACCCCAAATGTGGTGTCTCTCCCACAGCACCCCCACCAGCCCATCAGCTACGTGGTCAGAAGGCTCTCCATCCTAACAATCAGTCCAGATGGCTTATTGGTTCTTGAGGGATCACCACTGAGCCAGAAATCACCCAGGAACACCATTCTGTATCCATATCCTGTATGCATCCTTTATGCACCCAGATGTGTGGGATGCCAGCTGAGCACTGCTCACAGGGGAGGTGGGACCACGGGAAGGTGCACTGGAAGGCTGAGGCCAGGAGGCTCTGGCACAGTCCCAGGAGGCTCCAGCACAGCCCCAGAGGCAAATGCTGTGGCTGCACTGGCGGCATGTGTCTGGCATTGTCACCACATGGCCTGGGACATGCTGCTGCTCTTGCTGGCAAGTAGCGGGGACATGGTAGGAAGCTGACAGGGGCATATCCTGGTCAGGGAAAACCCAGTCTCTTGGGCATATAGCCAAACACTAGAGATGAGTTCAAACTAGAGATACTCTCTGAAATTATTTGTTTGGGAGGGGTAGGTTTGTTTTTCAGGGGGCAGGGTGTTATTTTGGGGTTATTGGGGTTTTTTTCTCCAGAAAGGTTGGTAGTACAAAGCATTTACCCCTCAACCATGCTGCTTCCACCATGCTGACGGAGGAACTGACTGAATGACTAAAATAGCTCGGGGATTCACAAACAAAAAACAACAGTTAAACAACTCCTCTTGCTCAATCCCAGGGTACTCCTCCTAGAGGGAATGAGATTCATGTAATGAACCAAAACAAACACGAGGTTCCTCCTTTCCCCATTTAAAATATCAACTCATATGACAGCCTGAGGGGCTGGGAGATGGAAGTAGAAGTCCCTCTCTGCAAGGCTCGACCCCCCATTAGCCAACTTCTCATCTACCTGAACACACACCTCCCATAGCAGCACGCAACTCTCCAGAAAGCCAAATCCAGACCCTGTTGCAGCAGGAAGAGAGGTCCGTGCAGGATCCCACCCGTCTCTTGCCACCCACCCCTACTGCAATAAAAAGGAGCAGAGGAGAAGCACCTGTTTTGGGGGAAGAGGCAGCAATACAGGGCTGAAACCCATGCACTGACTACTAAGAGGAAGTGAGCAGGTACAGTGAGGCTGGCAATCGCTGGAGTGCCCCAGCACACCCTTTAGTGAGGAGGGCCCATACCCTGTGTCAGCAGGACACAGCCAGGCACAGCACCATAACTGCATGGTAGGCTGCCATTCCCTGCTGCAGGGTGAAACCCTCCTATCTCAGATGGAAAGCAAAGAAGAGGTTTGCTTTCCAAGAGCAACCCACTGACTGCAGTGCCCTGTGGAGTAATCCTGTGGACAGTAAGCCAACCCACTTACTGCTTTAGAGGAGTGAAAGCATCAAAAGCATCTCTGCTACAGCGACAGAGTAAATAGAAAGGAAATTTGGAGTTCAACCTCAGTGAGCTTCCGACAGTCAGTATTCAGATAAATACACACCCAGGGACAGTTTAACTCCAAGCTTGCAACTCTAATGATGCATGAGTTGCTGTTTACATTTGCACTAGAGAAACCAGAGAGAATAAGATTGCCTTGCCCAGCCCTATCACTGACAAGGATGATGTGTTCTGGACAAAACCAACAGCTCCCTCTTCCTGGGACTGCACAGTCTAAAACTCACACTCTTCCTTCTCTGGGAAATTAGTGCAATCAGACATACACCAGGGCTATTAAACACACAAGGCAGAGTAAAGGAAGGGGATCAAAGAATCCTTTATAAAGCCAGCACTGCCATTAAAAAACTCATCAGTGAATCCAAATCCATGGGGAGAAAGATTCCTTGCCCTGTTTTCCTGGGGATGATATCAGACAGGAAGTGAGGGGGAAATACGTTTCTTGGAAAACCTCCTGGATAGACACTCTCTGCCCAGATAGTCATGTTACACACTGCAAGGAGCCTGGAGAGAGATGAGGATAAAGCTGGATCACTCCCACATCAGGGTAGAAATACTGTGGAGGAAGCTGTTGAGGACGAAGAAGGTGACCCCATAATCAAGGTCGATTTTTAGGGGGAAGAGCCTGCTGAGGCCCAAAAGCAATTAGGCAACCATCAGGGAAAAGCTGCAGCCTGCTATATGGCTCCCATGAGCTCCCTCCCCTAGTCTTGGTGCCTGAGGTTAGGGAAACTGTGATTTCCTTTGCCTGCAGCCACCACATTCATGGCTGGCTTCCACTGCGAAGTCGCAACAAACCCCATTTTCCAAGGGAAATAAAGCCTCAAACCATGTCGTAGGCAAATCTGGTTTTGTATAGGAAAGGTTTGCAGCTACTGCCAAGGTTGCTTGGTAAAATATAACTTAAAAGAGAGGGTTTTCCCAAGAGCTTTTATCATTGCTATGCGACATTCTGGGTGAAAGCAAACTGCTCTGGGAGGGCCAGGAGCTCTGGGATCTCCGATCAGCCCCACGGCTCTACCACATCCTCACCCCCATCCCAGCCAGCCCTTAGCAATGACCTACCCATCACATCTCTGTGCACACAGAGAACCCTGGGGTTCCCTAAGCACCGGAGCACAGGTGGCAAAAGGAGTCAGAGACTAATCTGAGGCAGCAAGATCCCAACAGAGAAGCTGAAGGGGAAAATGACAACACAAGCCTTTCCTCCCAGCCCCCTTCAGCTTGTGCATCCTGCCCTGGGGCCGCGTGGGTGGGACTCCTGCTCGCCTAAAGGCTGTCAGGAAGGGAAAGGCACGTTGTGTCTGCTTGGCTGTGAACACCTCTATGCCTTACAAAGGGCAGCTGCAGAGAGCTCCTTGCATTTCAGGCTGCTCTTGTGACTGCATGGGGAGGGGAAGTACAGCTCCGGGGTGCAGGCTGTAGGTTAAGCTCTCCAAAAATGCCGTCTCTGCTTCAGAGATCTCAGGAGCTTTGTCCCCCACCCAGAAATGCCATTGCCATATACCCACAGTGTCTGAGGAGAAGCAGAAAGACAGGGAGGGATGGTGGTGGCAGCCTTGAAAGTGAGCGGCTGGCGCCCGGCAGGGTAGGGGGACAGAGGGAAGAGCACAGCATTAGCTGGGATAATCTGGTAGTCTTGGGGGACGCGCCAGAAGCCTACAGATAATCAGGGGAGCTGGCACAACAGACTTTGAAGTCTGCCATCAGGTTTTCTCAGCCCGGCTCAGACATCAAAGGCAGCCGGTTACTGCCCCCAATTACAGAGCTCAAGCCGGCTGGCTGCTGTGGCTTCCCCAAGGCCGGCCGGCTCAGCTGCGATCCCCTGGGCATGCCCTCATGGCCAGAAACCTCCTGATGAAGTGCAAATACACAAATCCCTCTAGTTCCTGCCAGAGCCAGGCTCACTTTGCTAGGAGCTCGCCTATGTGGCTTTCACCTTGCGCTGTTGGAGCCAAGTGAGATCTCAGTGGACACTGATCTCCCCACTGATGTGAGGATGAACCAAACCACCTGCCAGTTCCAGGGAAACCAGACAGCCACAAAAAAAAGGGAAGAGTAGCAAATGTGAAGAAAATAACAACCTTTTCCCATGGTGGTGTAAAAGACTGATTTTTTAAATTCAAATTTTGTATGTCACTTGTGAGACATGGCTGTCATGCAGGGCAAGGACAGGGTCTTCATAATCAAAACCGTCAGCGCCACAGAAAGGCTGTTGAGGTTGTTCTGCACTGAAAAAAAACACAACACAACATAGTACAGCAACCGAAACAAGTAATTAAAGAAAAAAACCCAATTGAAATCTAAAAGCAGAACTATATGGGAAACAGAGAAGCGTCTTCTTCTACAATTGCAGCTGCAACTGGCCACTCTCTGTAGCAAGCAGCCACAGCTGGCCTAGAAGGAGAATATCCACAGCTCTTTCTCAATGAACTGGTGTTTGCTCATGTTTGCACCATCATTTCTAATGAAAAAAAGTCAAAGAAAACCGAAATTGGCCAGCGCACAGCAGAGACACAAAAGTCCTTCAGGAAACTGGGATGGGTTATTCCTGCTCCACTGCCACAACAGCAGGCAAAAACACCTGTTCTGAATCTGCTCTGCCAATGGGACATGAGCAGAGCCTGAGCCACATGCCCCAATCTCATTGTAATGAAAAGTGCTTTTTCGTTGTGTGCATGTCCCTCCTTATTAATTTTTTTAAAATCTTCTACCCACAGAAAAGGGTTGAAAAACCTCACTCCTCCATAGCTCCATCAGTCTTTGCAATTTGCATTGCTGGCCACAGTACATTTCTGACATAAATCTACTGAACATCTCAGCTTTGCTTCAGTCAGTGGAGAGTTCAGGGGGACAACACACTGCTGGGCACCAGGAGGGATGCCACACCACAGGAGTTAATTCATCGCACCCCCCTACCAGCTCCTTGCAGCACCACAGCAAAGAGGCATCGCTCAGCAGCTACCCTTTCCTGCACCACATCAGGCCACACCCCTCTGGCTTTGGGGTTTAGCTCCGAGGCGGTGCAGCCTGCCCTCCCTAAATCCTGGGGATGCCCCTTTGCAGCACACACAGGGCCCCATCACATCACAGTGAAGTCTGCAAATGCAGCCCCCTGTCCAGCTCAGCTTCTGTGCAGTGCCAGGAGCTGCTACACGCCGCCCCCAGACTGCTCTGTGCGGCATCAGCATCTTTTACGCAAGCAGCATCATGAAAGAATCTTTGAAGCAGAGCAGCAGAGGGATGTGCCTGGTCGTTTTGGTTCCCAATGGACACAACGAGGGCAGAGGCCAGGGAAAAGAAGAGAGAGGTTAAGGGGGTGATAGGAGAGCAATTGCAGAGTGCTGTTGTCCAGTAGGAACTTCTATGGGCAAATACTGAACTGTATTACATGTTGGGAGAGAAACTAGGTTTAAATATTAAGCTGCTTATTTAGCTTTCGAAGTTATGGAGATTCTGCACTTCAAAACTAATTAGATTGACAGAGCTTGGATTTGATTACAGGATTTCCAGAGCAAGAGGGTTTAAAAAAAATAAAATAAAATAGCTGCCCTGGAAATGTTAGCAAGAGAATTAAACACCCATTGCTGCAGCCAATTGTTAAATACATCTAAGCTGGAAAAAACGACAACTCCAGTTGCCAAAATCCACTGCGCCAGTGGCTGCAGAAGGGAGCTGCTCTCCTAACAAATCTGAGTGGGAGATGCACAAAAACATGTTTTCCAGTCCAAGAGGTAGGCACAAGGTCTCCAAGGCCCTTCAGGAAGCACGTGCCTCCCCCCAATGGCAGCGGTGTGAATCTGAAATGCATGGATTTTTCCCCACCCTGAAGCTGCTACATTGAGCAGAACATATCCGGGAGCTGTAGGCAGGCAACTGCGGGGCTGGTGTTGAAGAGGGAGGGCTGGAAGTCCCACGGAGCAACACAAGAGTTGATGGAGGAAACTCCACCACGTACATAGACAGAAAGTCCCTTATCAGCCAGGACACGAAAGCCATGTCTGCACCAGATGAACAATACACAGCTATACTCCCGAAGAGACAAAGCAAGGTAGCAATGGCAGAACTACACTGACAACTCCCCTAGCAACAAAGCCTTTGCTCATCTCTCTGAAAGAACTCCCTCTTCCCCACTCCTCTGAGCTCACGGGAATAGCAACAGTTTTGCAAATTTCCAATAGCAGAGCCAGAGTAATCCTTTTTAAAGTCCCAAAACTGTGAGCTTCGGTTTCTTTTGAAGCTCGTAAAGCATCTTGCATCTGTGAATACAAATCTTCTCTCCAAGTACCCACACGCAGGAGTCCAAACAAACTCAGCTTGAGGCCTGATGGATGCCAAGGGGAGCCTTGACTCAAAATGTAGTATTAACATGCTGATTAGTGGTCTGGGTGTGGTTTTAGGTACCAGAGCGCTGTATCTGGCCACACAGTAAAGGCTCTGTTGCGCTTTTCACCCTCGTTAGGTTTGGGCAGAGCACTCTAGACAAGACCATCCCATATTGCTCTCACTGCTATATGAGTATCCCCAGAGCAGAATACTCATCAGTACTGTAGAGCATACTGATGCCATTGCTCCTGGTATCCTCCATTTGCACTAAAGGATATCTTGACTATAGTCACAGAAAGGCTAAGTTATATTTACTCTGAAAGCCAAACAAATTTCCTTCGAACAAAAGGCAGGAACTGCAGTGAACTCCAGGGAAAGCCTGCAGGGTACACAGCTTTGATTAAACAGAGATGGCAGGAAGAGTTGGAAATGTACACACTAGATCTCGCTTCTTTGTGCTCAGATTGTCAGTATCAGTGTGAAAGCAACTCCTCCTTCAGTGTTGTCACTGAAGGGCTCGATAAAGTACGTGCTCAGTACTTCAGGACAGCAGCAGTTATCTTATTTTTACCTGACACCCTCCACCTAAAGACAGCCAGCAGCACCTTCCCTGCTAATCCCAGAAGCTTGGAGAACATCTCTCCCCACTGAAATTGTGGGTCTCAGTCGAGTTGGGAAGAGGTGACATTCAGGCAATATGCTGCTGCCACCACTGACACAGGTAAGGGAGGGTTTAAAGATAGAAATGCCATGTACAAGGGTCCCAAGACATCTTGTTAACACTGTATACAATAGGGTCGAGGAAGGGGAATTTAATGAATAGCAACTTACAAAAGACCTTTATGGACCTTTTCTTAACAGACCTTTCCTGCATTCATCCATGCAGGGAACTGTGGGAGACAGAAGGGAGAAAGATAATGGCACAAGGAAAGGACATCTCAGCACAGACCTGAAAGGCTACAGGAAAAGCCATCAACTTCAAAGGGACTGTAACATCTTATTTCTAATGAAATGTATACTTCTGCCAGTCTGAGCACTCAGAGATGAAGGGGCTCTCCCTGAAATATCAGATGGACATTTCTAAGCTAGAGAAAAAGGCTATGCTTGTCAGTCTACAGTGACAGCGGGGAGAGTGGCCAGGGACACAAAATAGCTGGTAAGGTCTATCCCTGTGGAAGAAAGCCAAAACCACAGTAAATCAGAAAAGACATAGTATCATTTTCTTTACTGGAAGACTCACCTTATGGCAATGATTTTGCTCTAAATACTTAAAGAGGCCAAGTCACTCACTATTGGTACAGCTAGTAGAAGAGACACCTTCAGAGGGACTGGACACTGAAGATAACACACTAGGGACCCCAGTATGAGACATGCTTGACTGCAATAGCCACACTGTAGAAAAGTTGCCTGGCTGAAGACTAGGAGCCTGCGCAAAGATAAAATCACCACCAGTAGATTGGATCCATCCTGATAACTGTTATCCAAGGACTACTCTTATGCGAAGGCAGAGATGTATACAAGTTACAAAATCGAGATCAGAATTCATCCTGCACCTTTTTTTTTCCACAGAAACATAAGTTATGTTTAGAGAGAACTTGAGGACCCATCATCTGTCTCTTAGCTGAATAATGACTACAGCTCTCTGCTGTGGCTTCCTTCCTCCTCCCCAGCCCGTCGCTAGAGGGAGCTGCCATTAGCTCATTTCTCTCAGCCCCTATCTGTCTGTCCAGTAATTTTTATACATTTATCTTGCCTAATTTTCATGTCTTAGATGAGCTGCACTTTCCTCTACAGCTAACGGTAAGACATGGATACTTTTAGGTTCTTACTCAAAATTGAATGTCTCATGTAGGTCAGATAAATTGCATTCTTTAATTATCCGTTTCTTGAGTCCAGGATGGCTAGCCTGGGTGTTAGCGATGATTCACATAATTGTTATACTGAAAAATTAAAATGTTCAGCACAGTGCTCGCTTGTCTGGAACTCACAGACATGGAGCAGAATTTGTGTTACGATAGAAAGCAGCTGAGGAAAGAAGGCTAAAACCATCTTTCTTAGAAAGAAAATCTGTCCCTCCTGCTTTGGCAAAGGGAATCTGAATGTCTCTTTGGAGTAATTTCCCCATCAGAAATGCTATTGTCTGAAGTCCTCATGAGGAAAGAGACTACAAAACATTCACATGTGTGTGCATGTGGTGCCAGCCTTGCAGATGATCTGCAGTAGGCATTGGGCTAGAATTCTGCTGTCTGAGATCTCAGCAGATGATTCAAGAACACACCACAACAATGCACCCCCACTCTCCCCCAGAAAGACAAGCACAAAAGACCATTGTCTTTTAGAGATGCAAAGAGAGAAAGGCAAGAAGAGAGTACTGAAGGGAAGAATGAGAAACCAAAGAGGGAAGAAAACCTGGCATAAATGGGCAAACAAATTTGGGGACAGAAAGAGGATGTAGCTGAACACCAAAGAGTAAATTAGAACTACTGTACTGGCATTCAGAACCTGAATTTGGCACACAGCTTTCATGCGTGTAGGCAGATGCTAAGCAGCACGGATATTTTCCCTGTCCTGGTATCCCAGCCACTGTACACCATGACAGGCCTTTGTAGAGCCGAAGTCAGCAAAGAGGCAACAAGAGCTACAGAGGCAACACCAGTCCTGACCTCTTGGACATCTCTGTAGGTTCTCAGATGCCCAGTAACTGGTACATTCGTATCAGCAGCTCTTCTGGAGGAGCTCTGGAAGCATCCTTCCCTCTTCTCAAGCCCTGCTCTTTAGGAAATTTTGATCAACTTGGCACTCTTTACCATCCATTCAATGTCAAATCACTGTCAGGATCACACAAATAAGGAAACAGAGAGCATAGGCCAGGTGAAGTTGTCAAGAAACAAAACTTCATATCCATCTATCTGCAGCTTCTTTATTCACTTCTGAAGACAGCAGAGGTGTGGTCTGGTCTACGGCCAAGTACATGCTGGAGTGTATAAAATCCCACACGAACAAAGTATAATACTTTTTTTCACAAGGACTGCATTGGAAAATCCTGCCTTTCTACCCCTTTGGCAGAGGTGGAAGCAGACACGCTCTTACACTTCTGTCACTTTGCAGAATGCAACTCAGCTGCCAGGGAAGAGAACAGCTTGTGTCTATGGCAGCTCTTCTGAAGGACCTGGACATCCACAGAAACTGGTTTCCTCAATAACCCAGGCATTCCCCTGGAGCACTCAGTATCAGTTAGCTGCTGGCTGCAGCACAATGCAATTTTCCTCAGTAACAGAAGGAGATCCCTGGCAAAGGGCTGTCAGATAGAAGGCTACATGTTGTATTTAAGAATGAGCAGTGGCTTTTTCTTCAGTTAGAGCCTTTGCTAAAGGCAAACTATCGAAGGTGTGGGACATGCGTTCTTGATGCCTGCTGTGTAGACCTCAGCCCCCTCCAATCATAGAAGTGTGAAAAGTCCCACTGAAAAGTAAAAGCCATACATTTCTTCTTGGAAGATTTGTATGACTGGGCTTCATATGACAAAGGAGGCATGCATCCTACTTGACACCAGTCAGCTTCAGCCAGTGAAGGCTTTTGGACCAGCCCTGACCCAAACAGGGCAGTCAGCCAGAGCCATCACAACCCTCTGTTGCAGAACAAGTGCTGCCAAACACTTTGTCTGAGCCTGGTGTTATAGAAGCAACTAAACTAGGCTGTGACACAGAAGTGCTTTTTAGACTGCCCTTATGGCAGCAGGCAGCTGGATACCTCTATCAGAAAGTAGCTGAGCTGAGCCCATGACAGGTACAAGGTGATGGTAAGGACTTCCTAAGTCCCATCATTCAATGCAACACCCAGGCAGTTACTTGCCAGTATCCCCTTTTATCTCCAGACTTCAAATTTTCAGGCTTCTTTTTTATCATAAAATCCTAGCATGCTTAGAAGAACAGTATTAAGACCCAGCTCATCGNGAAAAAAAAAATGGACGCCCGCCACGGGTGGGGGGGGGGGGGGGGGGGAAGAGGATTTCATTAATTAATCCAAACTTACCAGTAAGCTGTAAGATGCACAGCTAGAGGTGAATAACTGCTGTCCCACAAGTTGCTTCTGTACATGTACACATTAACATATATACAGCAGGCAAAGGTTCTGATGAGGGACCACAGATCATTTATAACATTTCTCTATCTCAGCTGATAGTACCTGTGACTCCTTAAGAGCTTGGTGCCACCTCCCAGCTTCCTGTAAGCACTCTACAGAGGACATTTTTCCATGCCAACTGTGACACCACCATCTAGAAAGAAGCCAAAAACAATTTGACGTCAACTGGCCCGCACTGCTGCCATCTCAGATAAAGCATGCATCACTTTGAACACAAACTCACCTTGCCAAAGCCTGTCTTGGCCTCCCAAAACTACTTCTGCCTCAAAGCAACTTTCTGATGGAAAGCAAGTGTGCTGGTTTTGGCTGGAATAAAGTTAATTTTCTTCGCAGTAGCTAGTATGGGGCTGTGTTTTGGATTTGTGCTGAAAACGGTGATAATGTAGGGGTGTTTTCCTTAGTGCAAAGGAGTGCTTACACAGAGCCAAGGCCTGTTATGCCTCTCATCCCATCCCACCAGGGCACAAGGAGTTGGGAGGGGACACAGCAAGGACAGGTGATCTCAACCGGCCCCAGGGATATCCCATACCAGATGGCATGTGCACAGCATATAAAACTGGGGAAAGAAGGGAGATGGGAGGGAACATTCAGAGCAATGGCATTTGTCTTCCCAAGTCACCGTTACATGTGACGGAGCCCTGCTCTCCTGGGAGTGGCTGAACACCTGCCTGCCTGTGGGAAGCAGTGAATTAATTCCTTGTTATGCTTTGCTTGAGCGCAGGGCTTGTGCTTTCCTATTAAACTGTCTTTATCTCAACACGTGATTTTTTTTCCCTTTTACCCTTCCATTGCTCTCCCCCAGCCTGCTGGTGGGGGAGTGAGCAAGGGGCTACCCGGGGCTTGGTTGCCAGCTGGGGTTAAACCATGACAGCAAGTCATCTCCTTGCTGTATGACCACAGTGTCCTTACATAGTTGCTGAGGGTAAAAAAATTCCTAAATTCAGCCATTGGCAAAGCAAGCAGGAAGTTTACTTCCAACACTATTGATTTTCCTCCTGGGACCTTGGAAACAAGAAGCCTTATTAAGGCTTCACAGAAGACTCAATATCTAATGCCCAGGGTTTGCAGCAGATATTAAACATAACACTCCCAACTGCAACTCCTGGCCCTAGCTAATCAAAAGAAAACTCTCTTAACAAGAAGGTTGACTTACAGTGGGGAAGAAACACAGTAGACTCAGAAAACAATCACATTTCCCAATTCATCACAGAAAGCATAAGCAAATATTTTAAACTTACTGTAAAATAGGGCTCATGCTTATTTTACAGGGTAAACAGTGCTTCAGTCGGGGCCCTAAGGTTTACATTTTTACCTTCAACAATAGTGTCTGCATACAAGCAAGGTACAAGGAATGAAGTGCCCATAGCTCAAACAACCAGACCCACAGCACAGACATAATCAAAATGGCTCGCTCTTTATTTTGAACATAAAAAGAAACATTTTACACAGCATTGTTAGAACTATTCAGTACCTGCATTCCAGAATTGTGCCCCAAATTTTATTTTATAACTTTGAAATTAAAACAAAAGAAAGAAAATATCTTGTCCTTCTGCTTTATGATGTTCAAGGTTGTCCTGGATTGAAATTCCAAGTGCCTGGAGGAATTTACCAGCTTAGCCAGGAGATGTGGCAACACAAACAGAGGAAGATCAATGTGAGCCCTTAGGATACTTTGACAATACCACAGGTTGCAGCAGGGAGGATATGGATGCTTGTACTGCACCTCAGGCAGCTGATTCTTCTGATACTCTGCAGGTTTAATAAACAACCAGATGCACACACACCTCCACTCACACAAATCCTGGTCACACAGGAAATAATAATAATAAAAAACATGAAAAGTGGCCTAGATTTTTTTTATTAGAGAGAAGATTCACACTATTTTAAAAAAAGGGGATAATACAAAATTGGCACAAGTAGAAGGAAACCTGGGGGATAGGACTAACCCCTCAGCTTCTAGCTTTCCAGCTACAGCAAACACAGGGTGGAATGAGATGCAGTATTGCCTTCCAAGGGGCTGTCAGCAATAGAAGTTAGTGGCCAACTTCCTTCATTAGAGTGACAAGGATGGTTTGTTACAGGCCATGAAGGAAGGTCAGGCATTAGATAAGGACATGGGGACCTTTTACTAGAGAAGCAGGGAGCTGTGACCAAAATAACCCTGAGTTTTTTCCAGCAGGGAGGAAGTGTGCTGTGTTGTGTGTATGGGAAGAGTTGGTGGTTCCCTGCTCATCCGTTCTCTAATTATTGCATTACGGTCATGAACCTCTCTCCCTAAGACTTTACCAAGAGCATATAGACAAAGAGTCAGTCTGTCAGGAAAAGACTTGACTGATGTTGTGCTTCAAACTTCACCACCACTACCACCCCTCCCCAGATGCCCCAATGGCACAGGCCTTCTGTGAAGAAAGTAGATGTCAGTGCAGGAAAGAAGCTGCTAGATCAACCAGCATCCTAAACATCAGAATGGTGTTTCATAATACCCAAGGAAAAAACAACATTTCACTACAGGAGACAGACAGGAGAGGAAGAAAAATTGTTGCTGTCAAAATAATATCTGAGTGACTCCTTTCTTGAACTCCCTTTGAAAAGCATTGCTACAGATTTCTGGGCTTTCACAGTGGAAGCTAGAGAGTATTTCTGCCCTGTTCCTTCAGGAAAGGCAGATACATCTGCCCTTTTCAAAGCTCTTCCAGAAAGGAAAACATCAGGCCAGAAAGAAAAGTTGCTATGAATGTTCAGGCCAGAGTCTCTTAGAGGTTCAGAGGTTTTGTGTATGCCGGTTTTGGAATACTACATGAAATGTCTTAAAGAGTCAAATAAGTTGCAAGCTCCAACTCTGCAAATCAAGTCCATTTTGAAAATGTTTCATAATCAGCTTTCAAAAATTATCGTACACCTCTACACATACACCTATGTGACTGCATGTGCGTTCACATGCAGGACACAGAACAGCCTTCTGGAAAACACCTTCACATCAGCCTCAGAACAAAAATCACAGTGCTAGACAAGGGAAAAAACAACCCACACAAAGAAAACTTACCAGAAAAAAACATTCACAGCCCAGATACTAGACCTGCAGCTCCCCGGGAATATGCAGTGGGATGAATTATAGTGAAGTAGATTGTCTAGTACAAAACTAATGTCTAGACTGTCAACACCACACCACATTCACTACCTTCCATGGAAGTTCTTCTTTAGCATCTTTTATCTCAAAAAATCTGGAAAGGATTGAGCCCTGGCCTCAACTCTGCATCTCTCACCCTACCTGATGCAAGTCACACCCTGGCTGTGACATCAGATTGTGGTGCAGTCCTACTTCCTTGTTTGTTTATAGACAGTATCTCTATTCTGACATTTATTGCTTAAAACACCAGCTGTGCTGGGAAGACAGAACTGCCTGGAAAAGATGCTGCTCCCACTCAGGAGCCAGGTCAGTGTATATGGAAGACCAAAGCAGGACTTCTGTACTATAGCACCAAGGAATGGGTCTCAAGCCCATTGGGAAAAGCCCTACTGCAGGCCCATCCTCAAGGCCAGGACTGTTGAAACCTGGAGTCTTGCTGCCCCTCTCAGGTTTGCTTTTGTTCCTGCCCTGAGCTGCACTGCAGCTACTGCAGATTTCTGACTGCTCACGAGGTTCAAGGGTTACCACTGAGTGACTGGCAAGAGCAGCACTGGAGTTTGGTCTGTGCATTTGGTAATACATAATTTACAAGTCTCCTCTCAACATGATCAGTTGGCCAACTGCAGACAAAGATCCATCTCTTACTTTATTTGTAAGTCACACTATCACCAGGGAAACAAGGTCTCCCACCACTGCTGAGGCCAGCAAAAGGCTGAGCCTTGTCCCCAGTTAACATGTGCCTCCCTGCCACAGGCAGAACAGGCACAACATGAGCAGCTGTAGTGGGCAGAAGAGAAGGTGGAAGGGTGGGGGAGAAGGTGGCCATAGGCAGACACCCATCAAATGCTTATCAGACAATTGACTCTTCAGGGTTGCCAAGTTAGCCACTATTCACCACAGCTAAGAGCTTTGAGCAGTGAAAATAAAAGATTTTTAAAAAGTGCCTCAAAGACCTCCACCAGGCAAGCCACACTTCAGGATTAAGTGCAATCTCTTGGAAAGCCAGGGAAGAGAAGGCAGCTGACAACCCTAAGACAATTCTTTGCTGAAAAAGCCTCATGATGGTTCCAGTGCAGGAACCTTTTCCAGACTTCAACCCAACACAGGAGTCTGTGAGATACCAAACTGGACAGAGAAAAGCAAACAGGATGGTGTGATGGGGATAGAGGGGAAAAGTAGACTGTTTATTACAATGCAAGTCTAACACTTACCAGCCTCTTTCCCATCCAACATCCTGTCCACCATACCTTTCATACAGGAAGATCTTTTCAAAACCAAGAGAGGGGAAATAAAACCAAAAAACAAATAAACAAAACCTTAATGAATTTAGTCACAGAGCCCTTCTGAAAGAAGGCTCAATAGTTTGCACATTAGAAGGACATGATCCCTATGCAGAAAGTGCTGCTGGAAAAAGAGCTCCCAAGTTGCTAAATATGGCCTGATTGTTCTCAGGACATGATGTGTTACAAGGAGAGCTTGAGGTCCAGGCTGAAATCAGAGCAAATGCACTGTCTTCTCTGGGCCTGTGAGCAAGTGTGTCAACACAATCCAAGAGCCCTATGAGTCTCTCCTGAAATGCAAGTGTGTGCTGCTCCCATGCTCAGTCCATCTCCATCGACATTAGCCGACGACGCTCTCGTCTTGTTTCCTGCACCTCCTTCTTGCAGCACCAACGGGAGCTGCAGTAGCCAATAAGGCAAGATAAGAGTCCAATGACAGTGGCCAGGCCGATGCCAATCAACAGGGGATACTTGAAAGCATTCAGAACTGAAAAAGGAAGGCAAAGTCATTAGGTATCACTGAGAAATTCAGAGATCCCTCTTATTTATTCTTGTCTGAAAAAAGGAGAAAATCCCTTACTATTCAATCAGGGGCAGACTAATTATTTTAGAAGAAAATTACACTAATTTTCCTTCTTGATTTCTGTTTTCTCAGGTTTGAAAAACTGGTCTCTTAGTGGATTCCCTTGGAGTGAGATAGCAAAGAAGAGCTCACTCCAAGAGGTATCCTATTACCCATTTCTCCAAGCAAAAACATTGGCTTGTTTCCCCATCAGAGGCAGAGTGTGGCTGCATTCTTTGTAATATGTTTCCAAAAAGCAAGGAGTGGACTCCTTTAGGCTCTGAATTATTAGAATTACTATATATTTACCTAGTCTAATCAACATTCAAAGCTGGTGCCTAAACAAAAAAATTTGATTTAGAATCTTACTGCCTTTTAACTGAGCAGTAGGCAATTGTAAGGAATTTGAAATGTACAGTTACAATAGTTATCTGCACAGTAGCGAGAACAAAAGCTTTTCATCCATCTCAAGTTCATGGATCTTCCAAAAATGACCTCTCCTGGAAACATCAAGAAAAAAGCCACTAGTTCAAAACCCCTCCTGCATTCATTTTCCTCCTTAGCTACATGCCGAACACAGGATCTAGCAGCAACTTCCTTCTGATGAAGTCTAGCAACAGTCACAACTCAGGTTGGAAAGTAGACAAGGCACAAAATGCAGGGAACAACAGGTCTTCTTGTTAGGAGAGGAAGGAAGGAGTCAGAGCTCTGACTTTCTGTTCTCAGTTTTGACACCAACCACAATGTGATAATTCAACATACCCCATCTGCAAACCAAGGCTTCCCCCAGTAGGCAGCAGAAGGGTTGACACTTGGAAAGAATACTATGCCCTTGACTGAAAGATGCCTCAGCTTTGCAAAACTTCACCAAGAGATGATCAGGAAAGTAAAACCACTTCAGGTCTTAAACCAATCATCTGTTCAGGCAGAATAGATTTGTCTATTCTGAAAAATCTCAAATCACAAGTTGTAAGCAATAGAAAAGGATAATAAAATCTAACGAAATTACCAGGGATACCTTAAAAAAGTTATGGGGAATATTTGCCACAGAGAGACATAAGGTATTAAGCAATAAATTGAGTAATACATGTTGTGATCTCTTACCATCCATTTTCACAGACAGGAAGATGGGTTTGGCTTTGATGTCAGGTTCCCGCTGCCACACGCCAGTGGCAGATCGCACCCAGGGAGTCACTATGCAGTAGTGGTTCCCAAAGTCATGGTCCTCACTGCCATGCACACGGAGTCGGAATTCCAGCAGGCTGATTCTCTCCAGACTGAGATCACTGCTCCCATTTCTCCTGCTCTGTGTCACAATCCCTCTCCGGTCCAGGGAGGCCAGCAAGACGGGCTCTCTGTCCAAGGCAAAGGAGCGCACAGCAAACCAGGAGACATCAAAGGACATATCATCTGCATTTGTGGACAAAGAGGAATTTAGACACATTGGTGAGCTCTGAGAAATATTTATAGTGCTACTTCTCAGCAGAATGGTTGATCTTATTATAAGCAGCACAGCCAGCACTGATCTGACAGGAGAGGAAAAAAAAAATAAAAAGTTCCCCCATAACATATCCTTTCTAGGAGGATTCAAGCAGTGAACTGTAAAGAAATACACAGACAGGAAGAGCAGAGTTGCACAGAGTGACTTACTACAGGGACGACAAAGAAGAGATTTTTTTGTTTTTCTGCTATTCTAAAATTCATATTTAGCTCTGATTTAAGTTTTTACCAAGCAGGCCTACAATCATAAGAAGTTCTATAATTATGCTGAACCTACAGTGAAAAGAGAAGCACTAGGTATTTGCTAGCAATGAGTGATTTACAATCACTCATGCAGGGCCTACACAACCAGAAAAATCAGAAGGTTCTTTCCTGAAGGCCCCTTCTTTACATTTATTGTTTGCCTGAATGAATACAGAGATTCTGCACAGTGCACAAAGAATGACCTATGAAAGTACAAAGCATTCATAGCAGAGCCTGACCATGATGCTTTTATACGTTTTTCCCAGAGTTGTAGTTTACTGTGACACATCAGACGCCTTGTACAAATTTGACCACCCAAGGACATAGTCTATGAAATGTATTTACATTACTTTCCACTTGTAACATATCTGACAGGTAGTCACAGTCCATCAGCATATCTAGTTTGCCCTGTTTTCATGCAAGGTCCTATTGATCTCATTAACAGATCTCAGTCTTAACCCTATTAGGCTGACGTAGCTAAGTATCTACTTTAAAAATCACTGCTATTCTTTGCTAACATGAGCTTAGCAACACCTGTCAGAGTCTGACACTTGGCATGACCTACAGCATACACAGGAAAGCCCGTTCACTTGCTTCAACAACAGGTTTTCCTTCCTGGCACATTAGCAAACTGATGGGCCAAAACTGGAAACAGAGGTTACTGTTTCTGTCCAGAGTTTTGAGTACTGGTACTATATGTACACAGGGCTTAACCTCTGCAAACCTAAGGCAGTCCCAGTAACTTTTGGCAATATATTAAACGTTCATTTTATAGTATTGAGATCTCTAAAAAATAGAGTATTAACAACCTGAATTTAAAACTAATTTTTTAATTATTTGCTTTTCTCTAAACTTTTGCATTTGATCTCCATGCTAATGGAAAAATTGAAGCTCTAAACTACTGTTGTACTCTAACTGTTTACAGATCTAAGTGAAGACAATTTTTACGTCTCTATCAGGCAAGCTAACACTTCAGTAAAGAAGGGAACCTAACAATTTAAAGTGAGGTAAAGGAATATCCTCAGCTCTGTTACTTGAAGTATAACATCAGCTGGCCATGTAAAACATTCCTCCTTACTGAAGACTAGAAAAACCACCCAGTGTATGGGATATAATTAACTCCCTCCTAAGGTGGACTAGTTTTACACACATCTTCAGAAACAAAACAAAAATATGAGAAAGAAGATGTTACATCGTGAGACACTACCTGACCAAACTGCTTTGGGACCCCAGCCAGCTTTCTGCCCTGCCTGCCATTGCCAGGTGCCCTAAGTGACGGCATATGGCCTGCTATGCAGCCCTACAGTAGGAGTAAGTGTCCCAGTCCTACATGGGATTCAGCATAGGTCATATGGACCAGCAGCCCTCACAGCAATTGCTCTTGCCTATCATACTACAAATACTACTATTAGTTATTTGGCAAGGCACTCAGAGTACTTCCCTCAAAACCAAAGTTAATAAAAACTATCATAAACACATGCTCAGTCAACAAGACCAAACTTTGACCTCTGCTTTGTGCACTCATCCAACTGTCTGTGGGAGACAGGGCCTGTGCTGGAGAGAGCTCTGTTTATAGAAACCACTCTTCATCTCTGTTTATGCCAAATATGGTAATAGCACTGGTTTACAGGCAATCACGTTGGGAATGACCAATTCCTTCCAAAGATCAAGACTGCTGTTAGCTCTTGCGTTTCCAGGTACTGAAGGGGCATATGGACACCTTTCAGGCTAAGTCAAATTACAATGAACATACCATTAAACTTGCTAAAAAAGGTTTAAGCAGCAAATTCAGATATCAAAAAATAATAATAATAATTTGGAATTCAGATTCCCAGGCAACTTCAAAGAAATTCCTCGTTTTCATCTCGGACAATTTGAGGTTCCTTTCCCTTCCCTCCACATACCAAGATAAATGCTGTCATTTTGAAATAGCTGAATCTGTCTTCTGTAATTACAACATGGGATAACAGTATTATGCCAACATATTTTATTAGTCAGTATACACAGTGTGCAATTAGTGACTCACTACAGACAGTCAAAGGGAAGATTTGGCTCCAAGTACTATGTCACTATCCTCCTTGAAACAGCTTAATACAGAAAAGTCATCTGATTAATTTCTATATATCTCTGTGTTTCATGCAATAAAAACACAGTAAAATTGAGCAAAGCCAGGATATAAATCAGGTGTTCTCTAAATACCAGAGGTGAACATGCCTAGCAGCTCCCAAGTGCTAATAAATATGTACGTTTACTGACATAAAACAGGTCACACACTACACTTCTCAAAAGCATCTATACCATTCCACACACACCCTGCATCAGTGTTGACAAGTGACTCTCACGATTTTTGTCTCAAATCTACAAAAACTCAACTTCAAGAACCATACTCACACAAAGGCTTCTTTCGCTGATTCTTTCTGTGCCACACAGTAAGTAGTGTGAGACACCTGGACAAGGTGCCCCGCAGTAAAGCAAAACATCCCAGTGCCAAGCTCAGAAGGTCACCAAGGACTTCAGAGCCACCAGGTTGTGCAACTGAGATGCTTTTATAAAGGAACACAGGGCACTGGGAGCCAGATGCTTCAGAGCTCTGCAAGCAGAGCAGCAGTGGTGCTGTGCTTCCTCCCCTCCTCGGTTAGTCAGGATCATCAACATGTAAAGCACATCTTTATGCACATTTCGATTTGACACACAGGACTAAGCTGTCTGGGTCTTAGCTGCTTCCCTGGCCAATCACTCCTCAAAAAAGGGAATCCTATTTCTAGACCAGCTCTTAGGAACCATACACTTCTACTGCTTAGAATGGAGCTCTCTCTGCATCCTGTTACAGTACTGAATCACAATTTTGAGACCCTCTTTGTTTACTACATTTAAATGAGGTTGAATAGGGCTTCCTAGAGAGCTGAGCAAACCACTTCAACCCATATAAGAGGTAAACAAGCTGGTTTTGTTAAATTCTCCAGAGTGCTCACTGAGTCTGTCTGGAGCAGATAAAAAACCCCCCATCTCCTTTCAGTCACAGTAAGTAATACTTTTAAATCCCTAAGCACACAGCCCAAGAAGGGTGATCTGGGAAGTCTAGAGAGATCATTTGTGAAAATGTGTATTTAACAAAAATATTTGAAGCAGCTTTTATATCTTCAGGGCACAGAAGAACTACTATTCCCCCCGACACACACATACTCCACTCATATCAATTCAAAACACCATCCACAGCTGCCAAGCCAAAGGAGTACTTCTTTAGATGGAGCACTTGCTGCCATGTACTGAGCTTAGTAATACACAGTCCATTTCAGCAGGGTCTCAAAGAAGCAGAGGAAATTAAAGCATGTAGCAGTCACGCCAAAACCTTTTCTACCCTTTTGAAAATTTCCCACAGGGTGGGTACACACAGACAGACACTGAAAGTATTGTGAGTTACCTTTACCAGACAAGGATCCAAGCCATACATGATGCCTCTAGAAAAAAAATGGAATGATCTAACTAACAATTGCACTTTTCCTCAGGTCCTTGGAAGTACTTAAGTTTTCTGATTGCACACACAAAGAGTGAAGAGGTAGCACCCAACACCTCAACTTATTACAGGAAGAACATGTGCTAATCCACATGCATGCTTGCAAAGTTGAGTAACTGTGTGTACAACAGAAGAGCTGTCTGGCATACCAAATGTGCTCAAAGTGTTTTGGAGTCATATTTAACAAGATATCCTACAAAACTCCCTGGTCCTTCTTTGCTCACAAGAGACCCCAAAATACAGCCCTACAGCAGGTCTGATACCAAAAGAGCAGGTGGCCTTTGAAAGCCATCATGCCTCTCAGAAGCATGTCAAATGCATTTGCTCTACTCTTCTTTCTTATCACATTCCCCAATGGATAGACCATGTTTGTACTATACTCATCTGTTTTCTTCCAGAAGATACTGACACCTCTTATCATGTTTATCTGATCACGAGGTGTAGGCTTTCCCTAACAGCATGCCTTATTTCCCCATTGGGATGAGACAGCCATGTTATTGCCACAGTTTAATGTTTGGCACTAATTTAAAAAGTTTTCCATTCCAGTTGTGAATTAAAATTGTTATACTGACTCAGCATAAAGACCGGCCAGAGATGATATACAGAGAAATAAATTTACTAGTGAAAAACTACATCTGTTTGCTACCATTGCCCTTAAGGCCCTTCACCCAACCTGCTCCATTAGCCCACTGCTCTAGTCCCCTCCATCTCTCAAGGCCAAGAAGGCAGACTGACAAGGGAAGTCTGCACACCCTGCAATACCTCAATACCTACCACAATGTCACACTTTACTCCATTCTAGGCACGTTTGTTGCCTCATCTGCCCCATTAGATTGAAAAATAAAAACAAAATAAAAAAATAAACACAAACAGAAAAAAGAAAAAAAGAAACAAAACAAAAACACCACAGAGGCAGAGATCTGATGTGTCCAAGATGGCACTACCCAGCTATGGAACAGATTACACAGCTGACATTTAAAACTCTGCTCTGGCTGCACATAACCACTAGAAACAGCATAATTTTCAACTCCAGGTATCATCTGTCAATTTAACAGATATCAGCGAACCCTTATGAAGTTGCCAAATTAGAAGTCAACTGCGCTGATGAGGAACTTCAGGTGGAACCTCTTGTGTTCCAGCTTTCAAAGTCTGAGTTAGGGATGCTGAGGCCTCTTTCATATGGNTATAAAACAACTTGAAAAACCCTAAAACTCACTTCAAACCCAATTTTTGGGTGTAAGAACCAGAGTTGCCCTCACAGCACTTTGCTGAAAAGCAGCTCAGACAATGCTTGGCAAGCAGCTAGGCTTTGAGCAATTTGCTGAACTTTTCAGCTTTTCATAAAAACTTCTTTTTTAAACTGTCTGCTATCCTTTTCATAGGAACTAGGTACTGTATTTCCTTCTTCTACAGAAGAAAGGATGATCAACTCTGAAGGCAATGAACATTCATTCTTAGCATTTAGGCTGCAGTAGTCAATTATGATTTTTAGATTTACCTTAAGCCTTAAATTCACTCTGAATTGTGAAGCCAGGTGACCAAGATTTACTTACAGATGACCTTTTTCTCCTAAATGGTTTTGCCAATCGACCTCCTTTCCAATTAAAGTGAACAGGAATAGTTTTCATGGCACATCTACTGGTTGTAGGCAGATTTTTTGCAATGGGCTCAGCTGGTACAGACAGCAAAGGTGGATTTAACAGTAAGAACATTTTACCCCTCTCTGCTCAGAAAGTGAAAACAAAAACACACTTGTTTTAAATTGAGCTGTGTGAAGCAAACATACTCACCAGAGTGACTGGGCATTGGAATGAGCTGCCCAGGGAGGTGGTGGAATCACTGTTCCTGGAGGTGTTTAAAAAAAAGATGTGGCACTTAGTGCCATGGTTTAGTTGATGAGGGGGTGTTTGGTCATAGGGTGGACTTGATGATCTCAAAGGTGTTTTCCAACCTAGTTAATTCTGTGATTCTACAACCTCACTCAAAGGACACTGGATTGTAACTGCTGGTATTATTCTGCCCGTTGAAGGCAAATGAGTTACAAGTAAAGTAATTTTGCCAAAATACCTGGCTCAAGTGCCATTCCTTCCATTGTGACGATACACAGCAAATCTGCCACTTCCCCCTGGTAGATCGTTGGGCTGTCAGAATGCACCGAGACATTAAACACAGGACCTAGAAAAGAGTAACCATAATTATTCATGACAAGCTTTTCTTCAATGTCAAACATCTTTCTTACATGTTTTTTGAATACTCCCTCCTAGTTTGTGGAGGCAGAGCTCTGAAGAAGGGATAAGCAATCATTTAAATTTTTTGTAAAATATCCATTTTTAACCATTAAGTTCTGTGCTAAGAGAAGATACCCAAACCATCAGACTTGTCACCCAATATAGAGGCTGTTGCTCAAATCTGCCTTCTACTGTCCTGCACAAAAGTAGTCAGTATTCCACTGATGATTCCTTTCAGAGCACGAAAGTTTAGGTCTTCAGGTTAA
>VYZS01077897.1:2103-12505 GCA_013400695.1 Neodrepanis coruscans | reverse complement strand
ATATATATATATACACACAGAGCCCCAGTGGAGCTTACTGCTATAGTTTGAGCCCCTCATACATATTAATGAATTTAGCCTCAAAATACCCTCAGGAAGTAGAGAATTATTATTATCATATAAAAAGAAGGAATGTAATGCAGTGCAGCATGAAGCAAAAAGCAGAAAAGAATAATGCTACAAAAAAAAAATATAATCAAGTAAAGGTAACCAGAAAAAAAAAGAAATCCCCAGAGAGGTTAAGGTTAAAGGCAGAAATCTTTAAAGTGAGGTAATTGTACTTTATAAAGCATTAGACTTCTGAAGAAAAAGGGAAGGCAATTTTTGACTGTAGGGGATCATTGCAATGTTTAATATCCTTTGCATAGCTGTTTGCATTTCAGGATTGTCCAGTGTATATAGCTCCAGTATATTTTCCTGCAAGCACGTTGTAAGCTTTAAATGTTGGCAGGAAACACAGGAGTAAATATTTGCAATGGTATCAGGCTTATATATTGACTCCTTCACAGCACAAAGATGCTGTAAATCTGGTCACTAAGAGTCTCACATCCAGAAGTTTTCATCTTGCTCAAAACTCCACGCCCTCCTACATCCTTGCAAAACCTGGGCAGTTCACTGAAAAGTCCAAGATCTGTAAAAACTGAGTTAGTTTAAGAAATAAATAAAAACGTCCCCGAATAATACTTATGATCTTGAGAGATTTTAGAGGTACCTCAAAATATCTGAATTATTTTGTAGATTTTTCTAAGTGTGAGCATTTCTTTGATCATTTTATATATACAATTCTGTTGAACTTATTTTTAGTGTGAGGCTTTTCTAGTTGCTGCATCCTTTTACTCCAATACTAAGATTCAAGGAACTTCTAATTACATAATTTTTAGCCCTATTGTCTGTCTAAAGAAAAAAAAAAAACAAACCAAAAATAAAAACCACATAACTTTTCCATGCTTGTTACAAGTCCAGGATAGTTCTTCAATTTTCAGTTTCCATCCAGGCCATTACAAAAACTTGTAGCTTTAAACCTGTGTACATACACTTTAAGAATTTATGGAGATACCCTTGCAGAAATACCCTGCTCATATTATTTATCACACATCTAAGAACATGGTAATTTCACAGCGATTTTTTTTTTGTATTACAGTTGTTTTATTTCTGTTCCCACCCCAGCATAGAAGGTGGGTTTTCAGATTTCTCATCCTGACATTGCCAGAATCAACAGTAAAAGCAGCACTAGAGCTGTTTTCATATATATTAATGATTTGAGCATGAACTGGGTTATAGATATTTCCTGTATAATTTTAGACCTGGCTATTTATTAATTTGTAATACACCTTATGCTGTCCTACTCAAGCCTAAATCAGCCAGATATTGTCACTCATATGGAAAAAAAAACGGGTTTTTGGACTGAATTTCTGGCAGAATGGCAGTCACCTTGTCACTTGTCATATGCTAGGAGAAATAGAATGAGAACTTTATACCTTGTGAAACAGAGATTAGAGAGAAAAACGATACAGAGGCACTACAGGAAAGACAGAAGTAGTTGTTATTCCAGAGAGCTGAGCATCAAGGAGATACTTCCTGACATATAATTTACTATAATTTGCAAGCCTTTTGTGTTTCTTTCCCAGTCTTATTTACAGGTATGCTGAGCAGCGATTTAATTTCTTTCCACAGATCTTCTTATTTCATAGCAGTGTAATGTGAATTCCTGAATCCAGTTCCAGCAGTTTTGGGGTGGGGGAGAAAGGGGAGGATTATTTAGCAAGGAAGGTAGAAAGGAAAGTTAAGCTGTTTGTATAAATTAGCTTAATAAATACAATAGTTGTAAAAATAATACAAATTAAGAGGACTGTAAAAAAAAAATTATTTTCTCCAACAAATAAATGTGGCAGTAAATCTTCAAAGTGAAAGACTCTTCATTAAGGAGGTAGAGTGATCACTTGAGGGAAAAATCCTCCTCCTCAGTGTTTCTCATCCAACAAAACTCTTTACTACCAAAAAGCCTCTGGTCCCCTTGAAGTGATGCTGGCCTTGCCCTCCCTTCAGCAGGTAGCTTGCCCCCTCTGCTCCCTGACATTCTTCAGTTTCATCTTGCTCATATTTGGCAAAATCCAGCAATTAAATGATTTTTACTCCATTTGGTAGAAAAGAGCTGTGACCCACTTAACCATGCTTAACTCACAGCAAGGACAGGGTGGAATGGCTTGGGCCACCTGGGTATTATTTTGAAATGGCACTTTATTGTGTAAAACACCCTTAGCTACCTTTAATAAAATTTTCTCTGTATAGTGCCTGCATCCAAGGGAATTTAAAATTAACCAATAATTCCAGCTCTTAGCAGTGAGCTGTAAAAAAAACACGAGATTAGATTTAGAGGGGATATTGGGAAGGAATTGTTGGATGGGAGGGTGGGGAGGCCCTGGCACAGGTTTCCCAGAGAAATTGAGGCTGCCCCATCCCTGCGAGTGTCCAAGGCCAGGTTGGAGCCACCTGGGAGAGTGAAGGATGTCCCTGCCCATGGCAGCAGCCACTCTGTTATTCCATGATTATTTAAGGAATATATCTACAGAAATCTGAGCTCTTTTTTGCCTGGTAACCAGCCACACAGACTGGCTCAAATTTTTCAAATAAATTACATATTATTATGAAAAGAATGCAATTTCTTTTGGTCCCTTCTATGTGGGCTGTGCAATTACCTCTTTGAAAAGACTCATAGGATATGGGGGCTTCAGATCTGCAGGGAACCGCCCCAAGGTACAAATTTATTTCTTTATGTTCAAGACCATTTTAAGACAAATTTTGTTTATGTGTTTGACCATCTCTGTCTCTCTCTCTCTCAATGTAGAACTTAATTTTTTATCTTAATTTACTCAATTATAAGAAGTTCTTGTTCTTAAGATGAAGCCTTGGACAGCTAATGAATCTAGAATTCTGTCCTTATCTCATTAATGTATCTAGAGACTCATGAAAAAGTGGTAATTTTAATCCAGAAGAATATCATTCATATCTCTTTAAGAAACGTGGAAAATAAGATAGCAGACTAGTTCTTAACAGTGGTGGATATTTATAATTCCAATATTGAACTTGTGTGTTTCAGAAAGCTTCTCTGTTTTTGTGTTTTATTTTATACCAATGTGTATGAAAAGCCACTCTTTTCATTACAACTCTTTTCCTCTACACAATTAATACGGATTCAAAAGGTTAGTATATAGTGTTAATTAAAAAACATTGATTTTTGAGACATGTTTGAGGATTAAGAGCTTTGGAATACCATTTGCTAAACTCCCTCCCTGATAAGGTACTTAATTAGCAATAATAATTCTAATAGCTTATTAATATTTACCTTATGCTGAAATTTTTTCATAGCCAGTGCTTACCACAGATAGAAACCTTAAATTAACAGACATGTAAAGCTTGTTCATGTGACCCTGTGTTCTTGCTGTTCCTGGTGGGACATTTATGATGTTCTTGAGAAACAAAAGAGGAAAATATTGGGGTTTTTTTTTCATGTTCTGGGGAACTTATTCTGCATGTTAAAGCACTTCTGCTGCTTCAGAACCATCCAGTCAGTCCTGAGCCACGAGCAGTAGCAGCCAAGCCTGTGCTTTATGTGAGAAACAAAGGCCAAAAATAAGCACATGGGGGAAACAGGGAATATAATTTCTTCCTTCTTGTTATATCAGCATCCCATACACCATGTTTTCTCAAGATATATCCCTATGCAATCCCTTTGCAGGTCCCCAGTGGGGATGTTTAACCTCATAATGGCTCCTTTCCTATGGTGCTGTAATGGTCCTGAACCAACACTGTACTTTTCATGTCTAGGGGAAATCTTGTTTGCTTATTCCAACCTTTCCCTGAAAAACCTTTCCCTGGAAATGGCTCCATCAGGTTGAATACTGAAATAAGAGTGTGAACTGAGCCTAGATAACTTCCAAGAAGGTGATGAACTACACAGTTTCAGCAGGTAGTGAATACACATTTAGGAACACAAGAATGTCTGTAATGGAATTGAGTTTATGTAGAGGGTTAAGGGAGCAAATAATGCACCATTAAGTTATAAACACAAATCATATTTTCAAAGAGAGAGAGAAAAAAATAAAAGAGGAAGGTTTTTTTTTGCAGTTAGTTATAGACATGGTTACCTCAATTTTGAAAGCAACATGACTTAATTGTTAACAAAATCTCATTATTCCTAAAAACCTGTTTGATTTTGTTTGGCTTTTTCCCCCACTTACATTTCAAACAATTTTGAAGGGGGAAAAATGGGATATAATAAACTTTGAAGACTGAGTTTCTATGTTGACACTGTAGGATAAATGTATTTCCAAACCTGCACTTCCAAATTCAAAATCTAAAAAAAGCCTGAAATAAATGGGATATTTGAAATGATTGTTTTTTTGTTTATTGTCACAATATTAACAGAGGAGGCAGGCATCATTTCTGAACTCCCAACAGCCACTTTGATTTGGTAAGCACATCACAGCAACTTCTCTTAAGAGAAAACATAAGTAAGTAAATTCTGAAATACTGCAATAGTGTTATTTCATAAATTTAGGGATTCTGATCAACCTTATTCAGCAGCTGAATTACTAACTATGGTTTCAGGGGGATATGCAATAGGTGGGATCTTCCCTGTGCTCAGGATGGACAAAATCTGCTCTGTCCAGTGCTACTCCCATGTAATTTTGGCAAGTGATGCATTTGGTGACACTGGAAGGAAACTCTCTCCACAAATCAAGACAGCTTCTTAGATAGTTATCTAAAGGTATTAGTGATTTATCCATAATATATTTATCCATAGTATATTTCTTAACATCAAAACAACAGTTTTGATGATGCTATTCGGTACAAAAAGTAATTAATGAACTATTTTGGATCTCTTTAATCTGGATCTGTTCAGCATTGTGAAGAGTATGTTGCATCTTGGTCTTAGAGGTCGTCCTTAAACTGCTCACTTCAAGCATATGCTGTCTGGAACTGTTAAATGCAAATTTCTGCTTTGTGTGACAGTGTTTGCACCCCAGGACTAGATAATTACAACATTTTAACCTAGAGATGAATGGTAAATAATGGATATTGTACTTTCAGTGCAAGCTGTTGGGCAGATAATAATTTATGACATGATTTGTAAGGCCTGGAGGATTTGTGAGTGTTTTCATCAACAGCCCAAGGCAAACTAAAATGTACACCTACAAAGCAAGCTATGCCTCTCATATTTCCAGAATATTAAAAATTATTCTGACAACTCCATCTTTCCTGTCATCCCTTGGTGACAGTCCAGGCTGTCTGGGAAGATCAAATCCACTCCTCCCTGCCTTGGGGGACCTTTGGCATCCTGTAAAACAGGGCAAAGCTTGTGGAGAAGATTTTGAGCTGCAGGAGGACAACACAAAATATTACTAAAAATCTGTAGCCTGCAGTGGTCCTTTCTGATTCCATTTTATTTTTTTTTTTGTTTTTATTTTATCACAATGAATAGGAAAAAAGTGTCTCATGTCTAGAAATATATAGAACTGTTGATAATTGGGATAATTTTTAATGAATGTCATTAATAAAACTGATATTACATCCTCCTTGTGCAGAAATGATAGTAGTAAAAACCCTGCTTTTTTTCAGATTTGACTCATTTGACACATTTATTAGATATACCATCTTTAACACTGACATGGCTTGAAAGTTACTANTTATAAATAATTATTTCCAAATCTTTACTGACATTGTATCTTTATAACATTCTGAGGCCATTAACTTTCTTTAAGAATATTGCTGCTTTTAGGAAGCTATAGTAAAAATAGATGCATGTGAGCAAACCTGGTTTTATTATAGGGACATAAAATTATCAATGAATAGCTACTGCTATAGTCAGTAATAAAAATCACAAAAAAAATATATTTTGCCATCTAATATAAGATGTGGGGCTATTCTGGGGTCATATATTTGAGGTTTGGGTCAGAGGGGTACATTAACACAAGGAAATTACTTTATTAAATTAATAAAGTGACATTAATCTTTTCCAAATATAAACATGAGAGAGTACAATATTAGCTAAAATCTTAGGGGAATTTGTGTTGTGTTTGTGGTTTAGAAAACCATAAATATCAAAGGGTGGCATTCAAAGTTCTCCCCTTCTCCACTGGTTTAGATATACACATATGTGGAGAGAAATATTATTAATGCACTTTTAAATATCTATTTTTTGAGATATGTATACTTTGCAACATTTTTAAACCAGCTTAGGCTTAGAGCTGTTGAGTCATAACGATGCTGGTCAAGTTAGCAAATGGTTGATAATATAAAAAGCTTTTTCTTTTCAATTTGATTCTACTTAGTCACACACTTGTTACTGACAAATATGATATATGATATATGATGAGCTGGACACACTGCTCAAATATCTTTGATATTTAGCTTGTTAGGAGGTTTAATAGCAGTTCTCTGAGCAATGATGGAGAAACTGTGTGACCTCTGTTGCTGAAGTGGGCGAGACAAGGACATGAGAGTGTTGGTCAGGAGTGCACATTTCAATTAAAGAGAGTCTGTATTTAACGAGGCTGCAGTGAACACCCCCACTCCAGATTCCTGAAATCCAGTCTCAGCAGCAGAGGATGGAAAATGTGGGAATCTGGGAACCATCAAATCAGTGCTGCAGCAAAATAATTGGCCTTAAGTGGTGTTATCCTGACACTTTGTTCCATCAGTCAAGTGTAACAAATCTTTAATAAGAGAGTCAATGGGGACAGAGCTCCACTGAATATGGGCATTTTCTTAGCTCATAACTGCTGCAGATCTGCTGCAATAATTGAAAGTGAGGTACATCATCTCGCAAAGGTGTTTTAATCATCATTTTCCTTCTTCCTGCCTGGCTCTGGATGAGCTAGCTACTGCCATACAATTTGTGAAGGATCACTGATATGCCAGAGAATGAAGATGCTGTGTGGATTATCTTCATATCAGCTGTTCAACCTCCAGATTAACAGCAGTGCTCATTAGGGGGATGAATGTAATGAAGCAAGGGCAGTCCTAATGGTGAGAGAGGATCCTCAGCTGGGATTCAGCAGAGATGCCTTATATTTTGGAGAGAGGCAGGAGAAGATCAAGCCTTGATTTCATGGTAAGTGACAACCTGCATTCCAAAATCTTATCTTATACTTTGCCTAAAACTAAGAAAAAAACACTCAGTGCTGTAAATCCTGCCATCACAGATTTCAGCAAGGGTATCCCAGCACATGACCAGTGGAGTCACAGCCACGAAGACAACCTTTGCACCATGGATGGAAGGAGGAAAGGGCTCATTGGTGCTCCCCAAGTAACCACTGCAAGGTATGATCCTTCCCCTTCATCCTGTGAATGCCATTAAGTCTGCATCTCAGTTATGCCAGATGATCTGTCAAATGCTGCTATCTCTTTGGTGACCAAGCATATCTAGAAACAAAAGGATGGCCCTAGCTCAGAGCATGGTGTTCAGTGCATTGAGGTAAGGAATGATCAGTCATAAAGCCTTGCACACTCCACTGCATATTTCATTGTATTAACGATAAATTGTGCTGAGTTCTTGAGTGACACAAGGTTTTATGAGGGAGCCTGGTTGGTTAGAAATGCCAGAAAAAAAGCACCTTTCCTCTTTTTTTTTTTATTTTCTCTCTACGTTTGTCACTTGCTGCCACACAGTGAGTCACAGGAATTAACTGTCTGCCAAGTCCCAGCTGGGTGCATTTCTGGTTTTGTGGTGGCTGAAACTTTTCACTCTTGATAAAACATGGAGTTTTTGGGCCAGAGACTGACCAGCAAAATAGGGCTTTTGAACCTGAGTGTGTCAATCACACAATATTGACTTGGCATGTTTTTCATCTGATCAACAAATAGCATTTATTCTGAAGGACACATTTTCTAGCATGTATTTTCATAACAGCCATGAAAATAATCTAATTTCATCTCAGCCTAACTTTCCTTTAAACCTTGGTGTCATCCTTTTTTCACCATAATCACTTGTTTTGGGCAAGTCATATTAGCTTAGAATTTAAATTATCTCCTCTAATACTGCTTTCCTCTTTTTCAATATATCCTTTTTTCTTCCTCTTGATTACATGACTTGGAAAGGAAAATTGTTTATGATGATAAACATGCATTTACAGCAGTAAGAAACAGTCACAGAGTCACATTTTTTAATGAAAAAAGAGAGAAGTAATGCAGCAATGAAATTATTTTACTTCAAGGCAGGAGATTTATCAGAATATTTCTTGCAGTGGATGCCAGTTCATCCATTAAAATGTATATATTATTTTCTGGATTGTACCATTAAGTAAGGAGATTAGTTGCCTTCTGCCCAGCGTTAGCTAAAACTTCACAAAACCCTGAATGTGCTCATGGACAGAATATATTGTAATTCTGATGTGTTGAAATGACACCTATGTTTTTTAACAAAACAAACACAATTCATGTCTTCTGCTGCAGGTCTTTCCACAATAGTGGTTTCNCTAATTTTGTATTGCAAATAGTAAAAGTTTAATTTGTTCTTCCCTCAAAGGCTAAAGTTACTGAGGCTTTGGGTTTCCCACTTTTGTTACCGGCAATTGTCTGAATAGTCACACTGTCCACAAATTAAAACACATTTTTTGTTTTATTTTCATTTTGTAGATTTCCTTCTAGAAGGTACCTGATTTTCCAAAGAAGATGGGAAACATTAGTGTTCCTGTTTTTCAATCTTCAGAAATTCATAAGTTGCTTGAAAATCTTCCCTTCCATTCATTATTGTTTGGCATTCAGCTCAGTTTTGAAACCCTAGTCCTTGCTCCACTTGGGAAACATGAGGATTTGTGAAGATGAAAATAATATTGGGAGGTTCAGGGTGCTGTGAATATTGCTTTTCCAAATGAAACTACTGGGAGAAATTCTTCACTCCTCAACACATGACCTTATCACAGATGTTTTTTCCAATATTTCTGACCAATCATGCTGAACTTAGCAACTCTCTACAGACAGTATACAGAGGTGCTCCTGCCCCCATAGGAAAGCTGTTAAATTCATTAGACTCATTCTGGATTTTGAAACTTTGCCTTTTCTTTGTAGTGAATCATTGTCAGGAACAACTCTCCGTGCCCTTTTTCAGACCCTTCATTTCTACAACACATCTGTACCATCTTGTTCCACATGAGAAGAATTCCATGGGTACTTTGAAAGCCTATCTTTGGCCTGGGTTATCTGTGCTGCTCCTGCAAAGCCACAGTGTCTCACAGCTATCAGCTAAAAAGAGACACTCTTCATTTTTCATCAGCAGGCAAAATATTGATGTTGAATCTGTGAGTCTCATTGAACACCTAGTCCTAGACTGTAATTTTTCAGAGTCCAGCCTATTTCCCACAGCCTCATCACGTTGGCAGGAGGGCAGCAGGTGTTGTCCTTTCCAGGTCAAAGGGGTCAGACAAATTCTTGCTCAACCTTTTGGTTGTTCCATTCTTTATACACATTCTTTATACATTTTGCCTACATATTTAGTGATGACTAGCACTATCCTCTTCTGACTCCCCGCTGTTTGCCATCTAGTCTTTTCACTATGATTTTGTACTTCTGCTTCATGTCCTTTTCTTCTCTCCCTACTTTAAAACTCTTCAATGGTTTTATTAAAGCTCTCCCTAAGCCTACAAGTTTGGTGAGCTATTCTGAACAAAATGTATTAAAAAACAAGCTGGTTTTCCAGGTGGGTTTTCCCAAACTCTCACAGCTCCCATTCAAGTAAAGTTTTTACAGTTACATCTGTGAAAACAAATACAGTGTAATGGCATGGAGCTGAAGGAAGTTAACTGCACCTCTCCACCTGCCAAGTCCCAGCTGGGTACATTTCTGGTTTTGTGGTGGCTGAAACTTTTCATTCTTGATAAAACATGGAATCTTTGGGCCAGAGGCTGACCAGCAAAATAGGGCTTTTGAACCTGAGTGTGTCAATCACACAATATTGACTTGGCATGTTTTTCATCTGATCAACAAATAGCATTTATTCTTGTCTGTTTTGGTTTTTTTTTTTTTTAAACACATGATGAGAGTGGGAGCAGCTCACATTTCCATTTTTCTGTTTCAGGCGTTGCTGCTTTTAATAAGACTCATCAACCTGATCTGGTAGTTTTATTTAGCTTTACAGACACAACAATGTCTGTCAACATGTGGGTGTATACCCAGGGTTTTTTTCAACTTTCAATCAGTTAATTTGTGAGGAAGATTTCACCCATAGGAAAACCCAATTGCTTGTGGGATGGTTATTTCCCAGAAACAAGGCTGACTAAGCAGAAAAAGCAGCAATTTACAGGGGACACCAGTCTCACTACAGACAAAGTAATAATGATTGGAGCTGGCTCTTGTGAATTAATCATTTTGCCTGCTTTCCTTCACCAGTATTACCACAGGATGG
>VYZS01077876.1:0-12923 GCA_013400695.1 Neodrepanis coruscans | reverse complement strand
GCTATTTATAAATGAGTTATTACAGGATTATATTACATTATATTATATTACAGGATTCACAATTTTTGCCCTGAGAAAATGAAACCTTTGGCCTTAACATTTCTTTGGAAAGTGTTTCAGAGAAGGCTGTTGCCCTGCAGCAACATTTCCTTCCATTAAAATTCTCTCTTAAAATACATGGCTCAAAGGAGGAACACCAGACCTCAAATATACCACAAATATGGACAAGTCTGTCTGCAGGCATTTGGAAGCTAGGAAGTTGCCCAAAACATTATCCTTAAAGAATCAACTGACTCTATCATAGCATAGTTAACAGCCTCCAAAAAAATTTACGTTGACACGTTTTTTGTCAGCACAGCTCATTAACTGAATACTGCATGATTTTTCACTGCTTAAAGATTAATTATTCCCCAAACTAGAAACTGGTGCCTTTACACTTCTACAAACAAATAAAAAAATGAGTTTGGAAGCCAATCCTGTCCAACAAACTCACTTTAAAGCTTCTATTCTGCTGCTTCGGCGTAGCAAACACTGCCTATTCTTTCCCTCATCTTCTTACACAATCTGTGACAGCCAGAAAAACAGGCTGGTTACGGCTGACCATAAGAACTCAGTATGTGCTCAGGACATATCTTCTCTACTCGGGACACTTAAATATGCCTGATGAACACCAGTTATCATAAAAGATGAACTAGAAAAATGGTATGAGAAAAGCAACAACTCAGAGGTGAGCCTTTATCTCCTATTCGCTCACTAGAAGTGAATGTGAACACAATAGCCATCAGTTGTGCCATATATACGACCATGACTTCTTGGGATGCTTACAAAACATTATCTTTACAGGAAAAGTCAAGACCAGACCTGTGATATCCCTCATCCAAACCACAGCCCTTGGACAGTCATTTCAAAAAGGTGTTCAACAAGCTGGGTAACCATTCAAGGCAAGTCTTTCCCTCATCTCATCAATGTTGGCTTCTTCACTCGAGTTTTTAATCCATTTTATTTGTTTTCCTTAGTCTTCAATACAATAACTCTGTATTAGGTTACTATTTTTTGTAAATGTTCCATCCTTTGCTATGCATCACCTCCACCTTTGTAGTCAGAATGATGGAATTTCCTCATTCTTCCACTTGGAGTAATTTGTGCAATAAACAGCAATCATAAAACAAGTGCAGCCTGGGAACATTTAGTACGTCATTGCTTAGCAACACTCCTATCAAGTGCTGAAGCAACAATCTTTTGAAAGGCAGATTTCCTCCCACTTGGCAAGCAGAATTCTTTTATATGTCCCTATCAAACTAAAACCGGAACATCTAGGGAATACAGTCATTGACTTTGCTAACATATTCAACAACATTATTATCTTAATGACATATAATAGTCTCCATATTCATAACCTTTCATCAGGAGGAAGACCAGTATGGCTAGCTGAGCTGATGTAATTACCTCAGTCTGTACCCTGAGTCTACAACTGATGTGTGTGCAAAGATAATCACATATAGGTTTAGTGACAAAGACACATGAGAGTTAGGCCTTCTCAAGGGAAAAAACACTCCTTTTCCATTTAGTTAATGCCCAGGGGCCAGTGGAGCCACAACACAGAAAATTTCTCCAGTGTTTCAGAGCTAGATTGCCATGCACATACTTACTTATAATCCTTAGCACACAAAACACTAACAAAAGGAAAGATCGAAGTGGAAAATTCTCAAATATACAAGTAATTTCTGACAGTCAGTTAAGTTAAGGGCTACCACAAAGTATCTCCCAAATCAGGCTGATCACTAATCCAGAATGGCCTCTTTCCATACCAGACTTTGAGTTTTAAAAGCACTTAAGCTAACATAAAAGTGCAGCTCATGATAGCAATTATCTCAACCAAATAGAAAATAGTTCCAGAAAAAAAAAATTGAAATGTAAGCATTAAGAGCAGATCTCACCAGATATAATGCCCCTGAGCCTGGAAGATTCTGACTCTTCAGCTCCCAAGGAATTTTTTGAGTAACCAAATGGTTAGCACAGGAACTGGAAAGACAGAAGTGCTTATGTGGTGGAATGAAGAGGGCACAAAAGGCAGAAAAACAACGGTGATATAGAAAGCAGACCAGACCTTGATCCTTGCTGGAGTTTCTAGATACAATTGCACCACTCACTTAACTGACTTGCAGCTCCTTTTCTTTTTCCAGTGACTTCTCCAAGAAAAAAAACTCCCAAGACAGAAAGGGCAGACTTCTCCATGCATCTGAAGTCCCATTAAGGGAAAGAAGTGGCTTCTACTTGCAGGGGAAAGTGCTCCACTCATCTGATCCCACTGCCCTGACCATAACCCAATCACAGTGTAATGCAACCCTGAGGACAGCCTGGAAAGCATCAGCCACAGAAGCAAGAATTTTAATATTCAAACTACACCAATTAATATGAAGGCAAACCTAATTATGCTCCAACAAGTCACTTCAGAAAAAAACAAATCTGAGGGAATTCCTTATTTGTTTTGGCTACAGACTAGCACAGTTCCTTGATTGCTGACTGCATTCAGTCAAAGATGTAAAACCATTTGGCTATTGCAGCACAGTTGCTAGATTGTGTTTACATGGTTTTCAGTAACAGGTTGTTTGTCTGTCTTTACACATACTTTGCCATCAACAGTGACAGAACAACCACCTTCAAGGAACAGTTGGAATAAACAATAACAGCTTAGACAGCATGCAGTGTGAAAAAATTGTCTCAGTGGAAGAACTATTGGGAATTATGGGAGAGTAGATTCAGATGTCCAGCTATGAGTAACATATGCCAGTTGGGAAACATTTTCAGGGACTCTGGTGGCTCACATTCATTTCCATTTAGAGAGGCAGTAAAAAGAAAAAAATTCCAAATGTCCATAACCTTAGAAGACACAAGGCTGAAATTACATGGCACAAAGAAATTTTCTTTATCTGTTAAATCAGGCGAGGAAAGGTCTCCAAAGTGAGCTGTCTTCACAACCAGCCTCTAATCAGACAAAGAGAGAGTTTAGCTTCCCTTCTCTTCACCTAATCAACACAAACAACTAAAAGCAGGTGGGTTTAAGAGTATTCACTAGATTCACTGGCTTGAGCAGGAGATCAGACCAAGCTCTGAATAAATACATCATGCTTTTGCAAGCAACACTGCATTTTCTTTTAAAACCATAAACAGTAGTTTTGGGGGTAGTGAAACTGCTTATATTACTGAATTTTGAGGTGTTTGTATTAATTTTATACTTCAGCCAAATTAAGTCTTTAGGAAGGCAGCACTGAAAGGACTAATAAGGGAGGCAAAGTCTCTTCCACACATGCAGCACTGTGCTCCACCATGGCTAAACACAACTTGTACCCTTTTGTTTTACAGAAACAAGAAACACTTCATTTGCCAGCCCAAGAACTACCAAGATGGAAAATCAGAGCTGTGTCCAGCTAAGGTGGCAGTGTCTACAAGAAACTCTATTCTGGACCTAAGACTGTGTCTCAATAAGTACTGAAGAGATCCACTTTTTCTGAGGTTTGCCTGACCCAGGAGATCTGGTAAAAAGAATGCAGATTCTCTTTAAGCAGTATAGAAATCTGAGTTACTGGACTATCTCAGCCTCAATAAAACTAATATTAAAGTCCATTGAAGTTGAATGTTCTAATCCAGAAAAAGTCTAGACCTATCCTTGCATCAATAAAATGCAAAACTACTGCAATTATTAATAAAATCCAATACTGGCATGCCATTCAGGAGTCTTGGAGCTGCATGAGGTGATCCAGCTTTTTCAAGTAGAAACTAGGGTCTTACATTGCTCATGTTGCATACTTTACTGCAGCCATGAGAAAAGAAATACACCACCATTTACATATGATGAAGATAATATAAATTCAAAGGTGAAATATAGTACAGTTAAACAGCATTGAATTCTGTAACTTCCTCACTGCTGACATGTTTGAGAGACAAGCTCTAAAGGTGGACATCAGCCTTAATAGGAAGAACATATAATTTCCTTTCTAGGGCCTTCACTTAGCCTTGTTTCCTGTACTACCTTAATATCAAGTTATTCATAAGTGTTCTCATTTACATGGTAAGCATTCTTCTCAGAAACCAAACAAGATTACTCATCATCTTTAAGTCAGGCACATATTTGTTACGGCAGAGCCATAACATAGACTCACATATTCTTGACCAAGAAGGACATGTTTTTCTTTCATGGGCTGTTTTTATTCTGTTGTCCAAGGCACAGTATTAAAAAAGCCCTAAAATAAAACTAAACCCATTTTGTCACATACCTTCAAGAATTCCTCACTGAAACAAAATTTATGAATATATTTCATACCATTTCCTACTTACAATGACATGTTCCACGCATAAACACTGTGCACCCTCAATGGTATCAAAACCTGAATCTTCTAGAAGGAAAGCAATAATGAAACTTGTCTACAGGACCTGATGATATGCATCCCAGAACCCTGAGAGAACTGAAATGGTTTCCAAGCCACTCTCAAATCATGGTGCTCAAGCTAAGTTATTGTGGACTGGAAAAAAGGAAACATTGCTCCCATTCACAAAAAGGGGAGAAAGGCAGATCTGGGCAACTACAGATCTGTCACCCTCACTGGTCACCCTCTCTGCCTGCAAGGATCATAGATCTTATCCTCTTAGTAGATATGCTAAGGCACATAAATAATAAGGAAGTGGCACAAGGTAGCCTGCACAGCTATACTAAGGGGAAATTGTGCCTGCCCAATTAAGGGCAGATACTGACAGGACAAGGGGCAATGGTTTTACACTGAAAGAGGGCAGGTTTAAGTTAAACATTAAGAAGACATAACTCAGAGGATAGAGAAGCACTGGAAACTGGAACAGGTTGCCCACATAAGTTGTGGATGCTCTATCCTTGGAACTGTTCAAGGCCAGGTTGGATGGGGTCCTGAGCAACTTGATCTAGTGAATGGCATCCCTGCAAATAGCAAAGGAGTTGAATCTAGACAATCTTTAAGATCCCTTCCAATCCAAATAATTTTATGATTCTATGATCTATGAATTGGAAGACTCTTAATGAGTGAATAGTACCAACTAGACAGGATTTGAGTCAGGGGAGTTTTTTATCCGCTTGTTCGTGTACTTTTTTACTTTTTATACTATATGTCATGCAAACTATCAAAGTCAAGGGACACCAACAACTAAAAAGCAGGTATAAGACTAATTTATTTGGTTCATACTCAAGCCATCTCTGGGTGACACACCTAAAGAATAGTTGAGACCTAATTATCTTACGCTCCTCTCCTGAAGGAGGCCAAAGTGCAAAACAAATGAATTTACTTTATCTCTTTAAGCTTTCCTATAGATCATCACTTCATTATATTTACTTACTGATCAGCTAGGTTGGGGAAATGGAGGTTTGGATACCAAACTGTCATGGTTTTACCACTAGGAGACGTGTTACTGACAAGAGAGATTCAATAGAAGCAACACATACCAAAAAAAACAAAACCTTGGTTTATTTTACATACACAGAAAACCGACAATAAAACGCAAGGACAGACAAATTAAGCTCTTCCAAGGCCAGTGGCTGATGCGGGAAAGCGTTAGGGTAGCGCTGGGTCTTTGCTGGACCCTCCTGAAAGACACTGTAAAAATTGAAGGACCCCTGCCCCTACTCTCCCCTTCCCGGATAAGGAAATACCACTGCTGATGGAAAGACGTGGTCCTCAGCCCGTGCTGCTGTCGCTGGAGTCGCCGATCCGCCTGTGCCGCTGAAAAAAACTCGGCACTGAGACAAGCAGAGGTGTTCTCCCGAGCAGCTCCAGTCCTGAAAGAGAGCGATGGCCACCTCGCTCATCTTTTATAGGGGACCAATCTCGCGCAGGCATGGGCGTACCCTGGGCGTGAACTGCCCCTCGCATTGGATGGTCAGCGCCTGGGAACTGCCCCTAGTGAGAGGTTCCGCCACAAGCAAAAATGGCAGTATGGCACCACGTGGCCGACCCCGGGGTCGGGGATGTGGGTCCCCCATGGCCCCACCCGGTATCCTGCAGGGTCCCAGCACTGCCACCGGGCTGCCCTGACTTGTGCCAACCCTGGCCATTCGCTGTGGTGGCTCCTCCGCTGTGAGAGGGCCACCGACAGCTCTATTCTATTCCATGCGCACAGGAGACCCACCGCGCACGCGCAGAGTGCCGAGCCAGGCCTGGGCCGGGGCCTGGTGGTGACCGGCAACGTCAGCAGCCCCCAGCTCCTGTGGCCACGGAGCCGCATCTGCAAAAATGGCTGGGGAAGGCACCATGACTGTGGGCAAGCCACGTGGGGTGCGACGGCCGTCCTCACCAGTCCGGGAGGGGCCACACCCGCACCAGTACAAGCCGGCCCTGGGCAACCGCTGCCACAGTGTGCCGCAGCCGACCCCGCAGCGCAGGGTGACCCCCTCCAGCCCAGCGCTGACGGCTGTGGGGCTGGTCCCCCATCCTCGGCCACGCGGTAGCCATGGCTCCGGTGGGGACCAACCCTGTCCCTAGCCATGAGGGCCAGGGGCCTGCGCCATGATGGGGCGGTCCCGAGCCGGCACCCATTGCCGTCGCCATGGCAACCTGCCTCAAACACACAGGAAAGACAGTTTAACACAGCCCCGATCCACCCCCCCCATCCCAAAAACCTTCAAAAAACCTCCAAAAAGCCCTAAAAAGAGCCCTTTCCACATCCCTAAACGGGAGGGGAAAGACAATGTGTGTGGGGGGAAAATGGTTTAGCTCCCAGAACCTTTGTTTTCAACCCACAACACAAACCCAACCAGCTGTGGAAATACAAACTTTCTCTTCCTCTTCAAGCAGTCAGTACTGTTTTTCATAACTTTATAACTAGATACAGCTACTTTTAAACAGAGAAGTAGACCATTTAACATTNATTGGATGGTCAGCGCCTGGGAACTGCCCCTAGTGAGAGGTTCCGCCACAAGCAAAAATGGCAGTATGGCACCACGTGGCCGACCCCGGGGTCGGGGATGTGGGTCCCCCATGGCCCCACCCGGTATCCTGCAGGGTCCCAGCACTGCCACCGGGCTGCCCTGACTTGTGCCAACCCTGGCCATTCGCTGTGGTGGCTCCTCCGCTGTGAGAGGGCCACCGACAGCTCTATTCTATTCCATGCGCACAGGAGACCCACCGCGCACGCGCAGAGTGCCGAGCCAGGCCTGGGCCGGGGCCTGGTGGTGACCGGCAACGTCAGCAGCCCCCAGCTCCTGTGGCCACGGAGCCGCATCTGCAAAAATGGCTGGGGAAGGCACCATGACTGTGGGCAAGCCACGTGGGGTGCGACGGCCGTCCTCACCAGTCCGGGAGGGGCCACACCCGCACCAGTACAAGCCGGCCCTGGGCAACCGCTGCCACAGTGTGCCGCAGCCGACCCCGCAGCGCAGGGTGACCCCCTCCAGCCCAGCGCTGACGGCTGTGGGGCTGGTCCCCCATCCTCGGCCACGCGGTAGCCATGGCTCCGGTGGGGACCAACCCTGTCCCTAGCCATGAGGGCCAGGGGCCTGCGCCATGATGGGGCGGTCCCGAGCCGGCACCCATTGCCGTCGCCATGGCAACCTGCCTCAAACACACAGGAAAGACAGTTTAACACAGCCCCGATCCACCCCCCCCATCCCAAAAACCTTCAAAAAACCTCCAAAAAGCCCTAAAAAGAGCCCTTTCCACATCCCTAAACGGGAGGGGAAAGACAATGTGTGTGGGGGGAAAATGGTTTAGCTCCCAGAACCTTTGTTTTCAACCCACAACACAAACCCAACCAGCTGTGGAAATACAAACTTTCTCTTCCTCTTCAAGCAGTCAGTACTGTTTTTCATAACTTTATAACTAGATACAGCTACTTTTAAACAGAGAAGTAGACCATTTAACATTTTTACAAACTAAATCATGTTTTTCCATTGCTCTTTTCCAATGTGAAATTCTCTCCTCTCTAGAAAAGGGGAAATTATCATTTTTAGAAAATGAAGTCATTGCAACTTAGGTCAAAAGGCATTAGTCTAATACAGTTCTGAGAAGTCCCTTCTCCTCAATTTAACTTGACCACTATGATAAGCAAGCTGGGCTCTGGAGTTTACTTTTGTATACTGGAACAAGCTTCATGTAAACATGGTTGTAAACATTGTATAGCATGACAAAAACATCATCTTCCTCTTATGATTACCTGAAGAGACAACTTGAAAACCACCACTTGTCACAGCAGCACATCTTTGATGTCCTAATAACAAGCAACCACACACATAAAGAAGCACCACACATGTAAAAAACTAAATTTGAAATGCTCAGTAGGGTAGTCATCCTCACATGCAAATTCCCAACTCTTACAGCTGACCAGGCTGAAGACTGAAAGTTAACAGGAAGGTGCAATAGGTCGCATTTTACAGTCTTCTCATGTGCTTTTGAAAACCTACGTTAAGATGTCATTTTTCACAAGCCTTTTATATCATTATACATGAGTGGCTAAAGGGACATCTTAAAATGGCAAAACAATAATTCTGTCTGTTATAGCAGGTAACTTCTTTTACACTTTTATCTTACATGTTAAAGTCTTTGAATTTCTCCTCTAACAGAGAGACCTAAAGCAGTTTTGCCCATTACTTGAACTGGAGCAGCACTAGAGCAGTTTTTTTATAGTATTTTTCACTACTGATGAGAAAAAGCACTGTTAGCCATAAATCTTGCTCAAAGCCTTGCTCAGCTTTTAGTCCCTTTCATAACTCAAATACAAAGCTGAGTTCTGACAATTTGTGTTAACAGCAATTTGATGACAACTTAACCTGTGGTATTCTTTGTAGGAGACTGAAAGCCAATATCAGCACTGAATTTAGAGCCCAAAGAAACGTCTGAAGAGACATGAGTTTGTAGAAGGAAGGTTTTGTTTGGTTTTGTTCTTTAAATCTGCAAAACTGTTTTTGACAAGTTTGCCATTGGGCTCATAAAGTGTGAAATTTAAAGCATCATCTGCTCTGAAGGATCTCTAGTACCCAGTTGTGCTGTGCGGAACACCTCACCTACACTCATCTCTTGTCCCTGGGGTTACTCCAACTTCGGCACACACTAGCAGACCTCATGAGTGTTCTCTGAACATTTAAACTGACCATTAGTAGCCTATATTATAAACTGTATTTTTTTTACTTCACCACTCATTTTCCTGACTTAATTCTCTGAACTTTCAATGTGTGCTGATGTAAGGAGTAAAATACAACCCAAGCAACATTTTGCCCAGTCTGAGACTTTGCTACAGGGCTGAAATTTACCCTCTGGTCAAAAAAATAGGTTTTGGAAACAAAGGTCTACAGATAGACATCAGGAGGACAATTAAAGTTCGACAAGATGGAATGCACTGAGGACTTAATGCACTTAATTTTAACAAATGCTGTGTTGACAAGCATGGACTTGGCATAGCTTTGTGGCAGGCTAAGCTGGATGGAAGCTTGTATCAGCAATACAAAAGCTTAACATAAAGGTGTCAAAGCCACACATTTAGAGATAAAAATCAAGATAAGGCAGCAAACTGATGGCCGAACCTTACGACTTGTTCCAGAGCAAGGAGGACGACTAGACAGTAAATATGACTGCAAGCACACTGAAGACACAGCATCAACGGATGTTCTTAGCCTGCGTAAGGCCCCTCTGGCCCACACCTCATTTCCACACTGCATTAATGGAGCCAGCAGTGATTTACTTTTCCTAAGCATAGGTCCTTATCAACCCTAGCAGCCAAGCAAAAACATAAACATACAGGACACACTCCCATGCCCAATGATCTGTCCTTACATTCTTGTACAGTGTGGTGTGCAAGGGCAGTGTCTCCGCAGTCAGCAGGACCTTGAAATCCCCTGAGCACACTAGGCGCTCCTCTCAGTTATCCCCCACCAACTTTTCAAACTCTAGCCAGCATTGTTTCCATGTTAAAAACACATTCCAACAGAACATCTTCTGTAGCACTTCCAAAGAAACACATGCACATGCCTTTGACAGCCAAAGAAGAGAGGCAAGCAGTTCTTTCCCTGTTTGGCTCCTGAAGATCTTCTGCTTTTAAAGAACACCTTTCAATTTTCACTCCTAATACAAAAAGAAGCATGATTCTGTGGCAGCTAAATGTTTCAGAGGATATGCAACATCAACTTGTGTAACTAAAGGTACATTTTCAGAGTTTAAAACTATTTCCCTTTTTTTCCAGCAGGTACGGCATGAATCATACCTTCTTTTATGAACCCAGGACCTTTTCAAAGATGCAAATTTCATTCTGTTTCAGACTGCTATGGTTCATATAGGTTATTAATGAAACATCGGGAGACCTCAGAATAGAGAGAGAGTCTCTCACAGAATTCCATGAAAAATGCTGAAGACAGCAACCAGTAGCTACTGAAACACTCTTCATGCAAAAGAGGGAAGCATATAACAGATAATTTGTATTTAAATGAACCAGAAAATAGTGCCTTGGAAACAGGAGAGGGAAGAAAAGAGAAACAACATTTATTGGAAAATACATCTACTGAAGCAAGTTTATTTTGAGACATTTTAGTTACACACAGAATTAACAAGGTTGGAGAGATCATCAAGTCCAACCTATTGCCTAACTTATCAACCAACACCATCCCATCATCTAAACCATGTCACTAAGTACACCATCCAACCTTTCCTTAAACACATCCAGGGATGGTGACTCCACCTCCTCCCTGGGCAGCCCATTCCAATGGGAAATCACTCTCCCTGTGAAGAAGTTTTTCCTAATATGCAGCCTAAACCTCCCTGACACAAACACATTTGGGAAAAAACTGGAATGAGACACATGAAAAAATGCAGTACCAACAAAAAATGCTGCACCTTTTTCATTTAGTAGGAGTCTACTTTATTTCACAGATTTTAAGACATGTTTAAAATTCCATATGTTTAGTATTACATCACTAATGGTTCATAATGAAATTCCAAGCAGTAGCAAAGAAACAGATTTAATGATAGTACCGCATAAGATACGGATATGGGGCCCTTTGAGCAGATCTACTGATAGGAATGTTGAATATGGGTTAAAATAACATAGCTGTCTGGCTCACTTGTGCAAGCTAAAATGTCGTGTGACAGAACATAAGTTATGGTATTATTTGAATCTCTTTTAGAAGTTAATCTAATTCTACCCTTTGCTGAATTTTTCCAAATATTTGTCATTTGCTAGGGTTCTATGGTGCCATCGATCATTGTAAAAAGTATTTTTCCTGTTTTCATATCAAATCCATACCCTTGATGATTAATATTTCATAAGTTTTAGTAATATGTTTGATGCTAATTGGACTGTGAGATTACTGCCCTTCAAAAAACAGTGTGACGCAGTGGACAAAGCACTTAGTTGGCTGGCATCACTTCCAGTTTGATCCTGCCACAGGAGTAATTTTTCTTTTTTGTGCTTCACTTTGCCGGTGACAAAAGGGAAAATAATGCCAAAAGACCTTTGAGATCAACACATGAAAAATCAACGCCTGATTGTAATGCCATTATTTACTAAAAAAGGAAAGTATCTTTTAAAAATTTCTTTAAAAGTAAATAATAATAAAGCTACTTAACACCTTACAGCTACACAGGGTTAAAAGTTATTCAGAATAACCATCTATTTTCTGCTCGTAAATAGCCTGAGTCTGGGAAAGATGACCAGAGTTCAAAGCCATATAAACTGGCATCAGTGTATAGGAATTTTCTTCACTGTAACAACACTTGCCCCAAAAGAGAGTTTGATATAGTACATCAAATAAATTGTTGCTTTATCAGTTCCCCAACAAATAATTCTCATTAGAGGTGTTCAGTTTCATGTTTTTATGCCAAAGGCCAGACAAAGAAAGCAAAACATTGCAGAAGTACTGAGGAAAAAAATGTCTATGGAATGATGTATTCAATGAACCACCTTTGCTTTAAAACACAGGACAGGGTTAGGGTTAGATCTGTGACAAGTCATTAGAAATTCCAAGACTGACATTAGAGGACCAGCTTAAATGAAAACAAACAAATGAACTGTTGAAAATCACCTTTGAATACAATGATGTTACTTATACGTCACCCAATGATCCACGTCACAAGCATCAGACAGATATGAGCTCATAGAAACTTCTTTTGTCAGGGTCCTGACAATCCTGATGGGATTTACATCAAAGATGGTGCTTCCTCCCAGTGGAACTACTCTTCACCATTGGGTGATGGGGATGTGCATGAGAACACATATGGATGTGCATGAGAAAAGAAAGGAGAACACACTAGACTCCATCTTTAGCTAGCTCTTCAAAGGACACAATTCATTTGGGTTAAAAACTGATATGCAAGACAGAAGATATGAATCCCCTGCTAAGCTTAAAATCAGTGCCTTGCTGTTTTGTGCAGCTGAACAAAACCGTATGATTTTGGCAGCCTGTGTTAAGCTGCAGAAACAGTATTTGATTTCGAGGGTAATGACAGATAGGTCTAAAATATCCTAATCAGATATCCAAGAATCAAGGCATTTAAAAAATAACTTGGAAAAAACCTTGCCCTTTGTTTTGGCCTCTTCTCCTTGACAGGAAGTGTTCACTTGGCAAATTAAGTAAGGAGAAATATGAAAAAACAAACAGACCTTTTATCCTATCACAAAAGCCAGATTATTATTTTATATCCCATGACTGTGTGACAGTATAGAACATGAATTTAACAAGACTGCTTGGGAGCTTTATATTATGCATGCACACTCATTCTGATGGAGTCAAGATTTTTATGGGCTTTTTGTTTAACTGGTCCATTTTACTCCAGAAGAATGGTGAGTTTTCATGAAACCACTGCAATTTCTGTGCAGAGTTCTCCAATCTGCCAACAATGATAAGTCAAAATAAGTAGGTTTGAAATGTTTCTTTAGTTAGTCTGCTGCACTGATTTACATAGCATTCAATTTGAATCAAGCGG
>VYZS01077874.1:0-11233 GCA_013400695.1 Neodrepanis coruscans | reverse complement strand
AAAACAAAAAAAAAACCAAACAAGCCAAAACAAAAAAACCACAACACTTCATATTTGTTATGTTGAGGAGTGCTCTGGACATGTTTTGTTTGTTTTTTCTAATGTGTACGTGGCACTTCACGTGGTGTAAACTGCAAACATAAACTGAAAGCAATAGAACTGTAATGATATATTCCAGGTGAAAGTAAGAACTTCAGAAAGGTAGTCAATCTTTTTCTTTTTGTGAATAAAAGACCAAAAGATAAAGGAAGTATTCAGCAATTTTTCACATATAAAAATGTTTTTGTCTTTCAGAATACTTCTGTGAGAGTGAAATACTGCAAGACAATGTAATGAGCAGAAGAAGGAATTGATTAAAATTAAAAGATAGTACATTTAGATTAGCAATTAGGAAGAGGTTCTTTGCTGTGAGGGGGGTGAGGCACTGAGGCAGATTGCCCAGAGAACTTGTGGATGCACCATTCCTGGAAGTGTTCAAGGCAAGGCTGGATGGAGTAACCTAGTCTGATAGTAAAAGATATCCCTTCTGAAGGCAGTGGAGCTGGAACCAGATGACCTTTAAGGTCCCTTCCAGCTCGACCCGTTCTATGATTCTATGAATTTGCAACACATACTTTCACATATAAGGTAAGGAATTGTGTCCTCCTTCCTCATTTCTTGCAATTTAAAAGAGAACTGATCAGAAGGGTTTTAAACAAATGTGTTCTAGCCAATACAGATTGCATTGGAATACAAAACAGGATTGAGTTAATAAAATAGTGCACCAGATGCCTCTGAGTCATATGAATCTAGAAAACATTTGTGATGTTTATTGGAAGGCAAGGTACTTACGGCATTTATGGTGTGGTATATCCTTGACATACCATGATGGCTCTAAGGTTCAATGGGAACATACTGACTGAAAGAAGTAAAGAATGTTTAGTGCCTCGTTTATGGGACTACCACCATTCAAGGGGTAATGTCATGGTAATGGTCAAACAGTAGTCTCCTCGAAGTGGAGAGGACAATTTTCTCTGCCTTCTTAGGTGAATCAAGGAACTGGACCTTTTAAGGACAACATTGCCTTAATACTTCAGGCCTGAAGACTGTTTTAGGAAAGGTGTAATGTCTTGCAGATACATGAGCAGAGCTCAATGAATTCAGAAACACGTAGCCTGAACTGCAAACTCTGGTTACATTTTTGCTGGGTGGTGACAGGGTTTAACTGGACCTCTGTGTCTCAATTCTGAAACTACTGAAGGGAAGCAACCGAAGTACTTGTGCAGATGTCTCTTCTTGGTAATGACAGGAACCTGGCTGGGCTAGTTTTAAGTAAAATAGCTAAAATAGAAGCTAAATTAAGTCTTTCTGACATGGATGATCAGTGATTGAAAACCAAAGTCTTGAAAATAGTTGACATTTCATATGGCAATCAAAATGGATTCAATGAAGCGACTGAGTTGTCCATTGAGGTCCTCTCCACCATGACATTCATTTCGGAGAAGTAACTCATCTGAGACACTTCGATGAAATCAGTTAAGACATTGTGGAAAAGTATCCTTTTTGGAATAAGGAATACACTTTGAAAGATTTGAAGGTTTGTGGTGTTGGTAGATTCTGAAGGTACTGGGAACTAGACACAATAGAAAAGTCTATTTGGCAGCTGGACAGAGAGGACAATTTTTAGTCTTAATAAACGAAACTTTATAGGCTTTATCGCATAGCTATATGAATCAGAGATAAAACATTTTATATAGAATGACATTGCAAGATAACAAGCAATAAGAAGTGAGAATAAAAATTTTTGCAACTTCTTCTATGTAAGCATTTTCCAAGTTTTAAATACTTTAATTATGAAAACTGCAAAGGAATATTGCAGGATAATATTTATATTAAATCTACATTTTCAAAACTTCAGTGAAAATGTACATTTTACGTAGCTCAGGAGGTTACCAGGTTTGTCCCCTACACACACATCTGTTCACTGTGATCACTCAGACATGTAAGGATAGAAACATGAATTTGGAAATTCAGGATTTAACTTATTATTCTTTCAGTACTGATGATCTCCAGTAAGTATGAAATGTAGCTATAATTATAGTCTGAAATGGGCTCTATTGTATCTATTTTTGGTTTAGATTATACTGCATTATTGCCTACACACATGACCTCTGTCCCTGTGTGGCAAGTGGTCTGCAAGTACATTATGTTTCGCAACAAATTGTGAACAAAATAACTTTTAATTTTTATTTAAATTTTTATTTCCTTATGGGGATTTTTCAATAATAAAGAGGGTTCAAGCAAAGTGAGAAAATCGTACAAGTTTTATTATTCTTTTCAAATAAATAATTTGTTTTAAAATATTATTATTTTTTTAAGCTACAAATAAAATGATGTGACATTCCCACATGGACCATTTATTTAAGACCTGGACTCAATAATCCTTGTAGGTCCCTTCCAACTCAGAATATTTTGTGAATCTAAGATAACATACAATGTTATTTTGAGATTGATTTTTTTTCTCCTCAATATTGTCTAAAGTAGGATTATTTTTCAGAGTTAGTATTTTTACAGACATACATAAATATGCATAAATACACTTCTGCTTTTCCTGAAATAGTCAGTTGTGAAACTTTTTTCTGCTCCATAAAATATGCACGTTAGGGGATACGGGTAAAACATGTTGATATATTTAAATCTTCCATTTCCAAGCATCTTTAATGTTAACTCTCTCTTTTATGTGTCAATAGACACCAATGAATGAATAGGGTTTTTTCATGGCTTTTTCATTTTCCATGCAGTGTCTTGTTTTTCCAGAGATATTGAGGTCTTAATTCATGTAACTTCATGGGTCTCACAGTGTGCCTATTAGAACATCACTGTCCCACAATTTTTTTCTTTCTCTGTGCCATGCAACGTCTCTTAAGACACCAAAGCCTATCCCTCAGAGTTGGCCACTCACTATGACTAAACAGATGAACAGCAGAGGACTCTACAGAATGCTGCTTTTCCACAGCAGGAAATGTCTACTCTCAGATCTCATCTTATGCAGTTTTTATAGTGCTGTAACAGGAGAGATATATTCTTCTTAGGAGTTAAGATTAAATAAATTATAATACAGCCAAACATTTTTAGCCTAACAAGCAGTTTTTATATTTCTGCTAAAAAAAAAAAAAAATAGTGTTAAGAGAAGGTTTTAAACCTGCTCTTTGGAGAAGTGGTGTAGTTTTATGGAAGAATGATGTCAAGCCTTTTATTACTCACAGGTATACACCCACAATGATGATATCCAACGGTGTTTAACTAGAGACTTGAGAAACAGCTTCAGTTATGTCTTTCCTCTTTTTCTTTCGTTATAGCGTCATTTATCTTTCAAATGTAGCAAAAGCTAAATTAGATTTAGTGCATATTAGCAGCATTCAGTGATGAATATGGGAATTCTCTGTTCCTAAAGCAAAATACTTAAGCATGCTAAACACTTTTAGGTGTCTCTACAAAGTTTTGGTGTAAGAACAGAAATTTTTTGTCAGTACTAGTGTCAGAAGTCTTACACGTGAGCCTGTGTAATAGACATCAGTCTGTATAATCACTATAGTCAGAGAAAATCTTGGCAAGTCCTCCTATCCAGAACCAGATATAAAGTGAGACAAGTCTCAAGGTAGTCTCATGTCAACAGCAAACATGAAAAATAAATAAACAGATAAATAAATAAATACATATATACATACATACATTTCCCAGTTTGTTCCTAATGGGGAAAAAAACAATAGAAAAACAACAAAGAAATAATATATGGACATTCCCAAATATGAGAAAATCATCACAAAAGGAAAATATTTTAAAGGGTTAAGCAGCAGAATTTGAAGGTTTTTAATATTTTTAATATGTCAAATGAACAAGCCATCCTTACTGCAAATACAGTGAAAATATAGAATGGCTAACACGAATGACCCGGTACTTACAGGATTTCCAAGAGAAACCAGGGCCAGTAGAATATAACCTATGCTGCATATATCATTGCATATGTTTCCTCTTAAAGTTTTTTTAGAGTAGATTTGATTGTAGATTGTAGAGTAGATTGTGACCTTTTTTTTTTTCACTTTTGACTGACTGTCCAACTAGGTGAATACAAGATATTTCTATTTATCTCTTAACTACAGTGTTGTAAGCGGGGTTTTCCTAGAGTCAGTAAGGGAAGTTTGACAGCAGCCTTCTCCAGAGATTTTCCATTTTCTCTTTTTTTCCCACTCAGCTCGTATTTAAACACAGTGCACTGTTTTAAAATCATAGAAATATAGCTGTACAAATTTCTCCATTGAGAAAGTTTTACCTATTGAAAAAATAAATGTTAAAATATATATCTATTATAAAGCACCATTCAGAAATCAACATGATTGAAACAGCTGTTCAGAATTGTCCAGGAAACTCTGCTCTTTTACACAGAAACAGTTTTTACCTCATATACATCTTTTTATAACTGATACACCTTGAACTTAGTATTGTGAAGCTTGTAGTTCTATCTTTGCTGATGTGTACTGTATTTCCTTTTATTGTTTTATGACATTGCTTTATAGTCTTAGACTATCTCTGTCTTACGCATTATCTCCAAGACATATATGAATTTATTATGAAGGCAAGGTGAAAAATGTTTAAAGAGTCAATAAAAGAAAGAAATATAAAGTGAAATTATGAAGCTTCAGGCTTAATTTTGGTGTTTTTTGGTTTTGGGTTTTTTTTTTTTTGTATTTGGTTTTTGTTTGTTTTGTTGTTGTTGTTATTTGTTGTTTGTTAGGGTTTTTTTTTAAAGTTGATTTGTTTTTCGTTTTTGATTAATATTTTTGTTATTTATATATTTTGTTTGCCCAGAAATGGAGGAATGTCCAAAGAAAATAATTTTCAGAAAAGACATTGAATATGTATATCATAGCACAGCACATAAAACAGCTATGACAATCTCTCCTCTAATAATAAAACCCATATTTTAGGACTGAAGGAGTTAACCATCATAGTGTAAAGTTGAGTAATTTTTAGGGTTAGAGTTTCTTCATTAGGGATTCCAGACTTCTTCTCATAGTTTTCAGCTATACCTCAGCAGGAAGTGTACAGTTCTTTTGAAATTTTCCATTGATGAAGAAACACCTCCTCTGCTGCAGCAGGATTTTAAGAGTCTGACTGATACCTAGATCTGTAAGCAGACTTGCAGGATCTTAGGTCTTAGTATTTGCAGGGAGTTCCTATTCATATTTCTATAAAATTTTGTTGTGGGTTGAAAACAAAGGCCCTGGGAGCTAAAACTGTTTTTTTCCTTTCTCCCCCCATTGTCTCTTCTGTCCGTTTTTAGGGACGCTGAGAGGGCTCTCTCTAGGGCTTTTTTTTTTGAAGGTTTTTGGGAGGGGGAGGGGGGATCGGGGCTGTGTTAAATTGTCTCTCCTGTGTGTTTGAGGCGGGTTGCCATGGCAACTGTAACAAGTAGGGGCAGGGCCACTCCACCACTGGCTCCTATGCAGCTGGGAACAGGGTCAGTCCCTGCCACGGCCGTGTCTCCTCCACGTGGCTGCTGTCTTCCCTGTTCCTGGGCTGGTTCCCCTGCACAGCTGTGCTCAGGCACGGTGCTGGCGGCAGCGCAGGAGCCAGCGGGGGTGGGGGCTGTTCTGTCCCAGTGCCCCTTGCTAACTCGGGCCACGCTGGCGCTGGTCCCCCCGGCGGGTGGAGGCTGCCCCGCCCCATCCCCGGGTTGCAGTGGGCAGGGGCTGCCCCCACCCTGTCCCCGGTTTGCGGCGGCAGTGTGGGGGCCCGGCTATGCCGGGGGTGCGCCTGCTGCAGCTCGGCAATTGTCCCGGTGCGATGGGCGGGGCTGCCCTGTCCTGTGTCCAGTGGCAGTACCAGCCGGTGCCGGCTTGGCGCTACGCATGTGCAGTGGGGTTTCTCATGCTCATGGAATAGACGGGGCTATCAGTGAACCTCATGTAGCAGAGAAGCCGCTGTGGTGAGCAGCCGGGTTAGCACAGGTTGGGACGGCCCAGTGGTAGTGCCGGGACCCCCCAGGGTGCTGGGTGGGGCCACGGGGGTCCCACATCTCCTGGCCCGGGGTTGACCATGTGGTTGAGCTGCCATTTTTAGCTCGTAGAGGAACCTCCCACTAGGGGCGGTTCCCGGGCGCTGACCATCCAATCAGAGGGACAGTTCGTGCCCAGGGGGCACCTGCGCCTGCATGAAATTGGTCCTCTAAAAGGGCAAGAGTGGCAGCCATCTTTCTCTTTCGGGACTGGAGCTGCTAGGGAGAACACCTCTGCTCGCCTCAGCACTGAGTTTTTCAGCCGTGCAGGCTGATCGGCGACTCCAGCGACAGCAGCACGGATTGAGGACCACATCTTTCCATCAGCGGTGGTATTTCCTTATCGGGGAAGGGGAGGGTAGGAGCAGGGATCCTTTAATGTTTACAGTGTCTTTCAGGAGGCCCCAGTTAAGACCCAGCTGGCCCCAGAAGAGCTTAATTTGTCTGTCTTTGCATTTTATTGTTGGTTTTCTGTGCGTGTAAAATAAACATTGTTATTTGGTTTTTTTGGTGTGTGTTGCTTCTATTTGGTCTCTCTTGTCAGTACCACGCCTCCTAGTGGTAAAACCATGACAAATTTATTCCTACAAATCTTCTAAGATAATGGACAAAATGTCTTAATCTGTGTTCTGCGATCTCTAGAATAAATTTCAGACCTAAATGCTACAATGTAAATCTCTTAAATAAGAACATAGAGAACTATTGATGAGAAACATGCAGTTTGGTGGTTGTACCACCAAATGAGTAGCTTTGGGTGAAAAACAAAAAAAAAAAACCCAACTTTTTGTGGAATAGAAAAATTAGAACTGATTTCTCTTCTGTCATTCAAACAGGCTTTCTCTCCTTGTCTTGCATCCATCACAAACATCCTTCTGGGTGTCAGAAAACTATTTCAGTGGTGACTTTGCAATAAAGGATCTGTGCAGTGTTTTTAATCTGCCAGGTTCCATTTTACAGGTATATTTCTTTCTGTGGCTAGTAAACAACAGTAATTTCTATAAGGATAAGAATCATGGGGTAACTGTTAATTGTTAACTGTATGCTGTCTTCTTTCTCACCCTTTCCCCACTCTTCCTCTTTAAGTGCTACAACTTAAAATTTTTAGCTATATTTAAATAATTGAAAAACTGGTGGTCCAAGGATTTCCTAACCCCTACATGGAGCCAACCAGCTAAAATCTCTTCTATTTAATGTCAGCCTTCATGAATAGGGTGACAGCCATGCCCTTCTCTCCCTCTGTGTTGGGTCTGGCTAAGATGGAGTTAATTTTCTCCATAATGCTGTTCTTTATGTTGGAGGGCACAAAGGGGTTGGTAACACATGTCTACTTCGTCTACTGTGTGCAGTGCTGGTACAGGATCAGCACTGTCTCTCCAACATTCCTGTTTCACCAGTAGACTGGTAGTAGGCAAGATCTTGTGGAGGAACCTAGCCAGGATGGTAAGCCCAAACTCACCAAGGGGAAATTCCATATTATACCATGTTTGCTGAGCAAAAAAAGCTAAGGGAAATGAGTAGGATGAAGGAGGTTTCATGATTACAATATTCATTTCCAACGTTATGCATAATGAAGCCTTTCTTCCCAGGAAGTGGCAATCATAGTTTTTTTATATAAAATATGGCTCTATTTCAGCATCAAAATTCATAAAAATCAAATGTGTTAAGGAAATAAATAACAAAGAAAGCTATTATTGAAGACATCATGAAAGACTGACCATTTCATCAAACAGCCCATCCATAGCTTTTAAAGAAGTGGCTTCCAAAAATCTGTATGTTTCATTTATACTAGCAACTGAAAATAGTAATAAGAGAAACAGAAAATCTTTAAGAAGTATCACTTACAAGAAATGTATGTCACAGTACAGAAGAATCATTGCAACAAGCAAAAATGAACAGGTGTACAGTGGGTGTGCTACTTGGATGCAAGGAGATCAGGAGTGTATCTGCACTACTGCCTAGTGTCTCACAACTGAAGTTCTTTATAAGCCCGAGCACATTGACAGAGCTGTCTCACAAAAATTAGATAAAATAGTGATCAAAAATTCAATTTTCCTAGTGATGTCATGAGAAATGTTAAGCGTGATTTGATGTCTGATATTAAATACCCTTTTTGTCTGTATGATTACAAAAAATACTGTAGCTTACCACGAGTGTGTTAGGGATGGGAAAGATGGAACCAAAAAAACATGAAAAAATAAGGGAGAGTGAAATGGTGAGGGGATGCTAGATGAGTGTACATCTGGGGTGTAAGATATGAGAGGAACAGCAGCAAGATATATGATACCTCTGTTTTTTGTCACTCAGATTGGAGGTAAGACAGTGTAAAGAGGAACAGTGCATCAGCCCATTCTTATGGACTCCAGAATACAAGCATGTTCCTCATGCACAGCTGGTTTGTTGGTAGAAACCTGCATTTGGTTCAAAGTATATCTTATTAATGTATTAAAACTGTGCATATAAGCACTCAAATGTACACCAGTTGTGCAACCCACCAGTGGATCAACTCTGTTGTTGATATAAAGCTTCACAGCCCATTGCACCTGAGTAAATACCATCTTGCTAAGGATCAAGCTGATGATCTTTGTTGTTGCTGATGATAATGCCATCTTGGTTCTGGAAGAAACAACAATACTGGGAGAAAGACACTGATGGAAAAACAAGTGGGAAGCCCAAAAACATGTAGTGCCAGGGCCCTGATGACATAAACAATACACTTCACCAGCCTCCTCCGGAGTCTCCTGACTCATCCCACTCAATGGTCCTGTGCTGCATCTTTGCTCAGCCTAGGGCTATCTGTCTCTGCTGAAACTCCTTTTCAGGTCTACGGGATCCATCAAGATGCCCCCAGGACTCCTCCTTGGGGTAAGCAGATCAGGGCCTTACTGCCAGAATAATTAAAGCATCCTACATAACCATGCAGCAGTCTGTGCTTTGCAACGTGCTACCTCTTTGATGGTTCACATAGATGTTCTCAAAAGAAATAATGAAAAATAAAACATTAGCACAATGACAGATGCATTTTTTTTAACTTCTGCAAAATACTTTTTCCTTTTTTTTAAAACTGAGAATTGAATATACTTAATTATCTAATATTCATAATCTATTATAATAATACTAATTCATTTTCATCAGAAATCAGTCCACAGAACCAAAATGCTCTGATCATAAATTCTCATCTATGCATGCCAATATAAATTTTAAAAATAGGCCACATATTTTTAAATGAGCAGCAGCACTGCACTCCTTGAGAACACTCATAGAGGAGGTGCAACTAATCACAGCCCTGGTTCATGTTCATGCATACCAGATATTCCCCAAACTGAAACACCATGTTAGAGTTTCTGCTGAAAGAGAGTTGGTAGGAGGATCTATTACTTGAAATCTGTCTTGATTGCAGACATTGCACACAGCAGAATTAAATGTAAGTCTTTTAAAGGCAATCCTTTTTCTACAGCACTGCATTTTCAGGTGTTTAAGCTGGGAATTTTCTTTGAAAAAAATGAAACAGACTCAATGCGTATCTATGACCCTCTTCTCCTGTGTAGATTAGAATATGGGTAATAGGAAAGGAAGTCTACTTGAAGAGCCATCTCTCCCCCCTGCCTGTGACTCCATATTCTTTCCTCTCTGTCCTGAGATTTACCCTGACAGCCCTCCCTCTGGTCCTTCCACCATGAAGATCCCATTCTTTTGATACTTTCTTGATTCTAATGTTGATACAGCTTGTCAAGAATGTTTGTTTGGGTTTTTTTTCCAAAACCTGTGCATGTACTGATTACTCTGAATCTCAACAGTTGTGCTGTAGTAACTTGCCACTTGCAAGCAACATAGAGTGGATGCTCTTCATCAAAGTTTTTATAGTTTGAGATTAGAAATTAAAGCCATATATGGCTGATAGAATAAAAAATCTATGGTGCTTATCCTAAAAGACTAGAGACAGAGGGGATATTCTTTGTCACTGGCCAGAGTTACAGCTACAGCAGTAAAACTGTATGGTGATGGATCCCATTTGTGCATACTCAGCCAGATGTACATGGAAGAGAAAGCTATCAGCAAACTGTGAAGCAAACTTGACCTTACCTCCCTCAGTGGATGAGGCTTTTTTAAAAATAAATCTCTCAGTGTCCAGAAGTCATTGCCATAATTTTTGAGATTCTAAGATAAAGTCTGCTTTAAATAGAAGGACAGCATCTTCAGTAATACTAGCTAGTAGTTCTTAGGTGATGCCAGATCTATAACGATGTCTACATATATCTCTTCTACTTGTAAATTTACTTCTATCTACCAGAGACACCTGATTATTTTTGCTGTTTATTTCTACACAACTGACTTTTTAACCCAATCTTTTATGTCTGTTTTACCTTTTGCAGGTAGATAGTTGTTATGGGGTGAAATGAAGTTTCTAGCAGTTAAAACATTTTCCCTCTCTCCACTTTTTTCTCTCTTCTGGGGGACTTGGAAGGGAGGTTTTGGGGGGTTTTTAGGTGCTCTTGGGAGGGGGGAGGGGGAAGGGAAGAGTTCTAAATCTTGTCTTTTGTATGTTTATTGAGCAAGCAGGCAAGCTCCAGACTTCACAGTACAGGGTGGCTCTGGTTTCATGCATCCTGCCGAGCGGCAGTGGGGCAGGGGTGGGTGCCCCCATTCCATTCTGTGAGCTGAAGGAGCACCTGCCACCCCACCACTGGTTCACCCTTCAGGCTTGCCCCGGCAGCGGTGACACCATGGGCACGGTGCCGCCCTGGTTGCCGGCGGTGGCAGAAAACCTCTGCCAAGTACTGGCAGGTTTCGGCTCAGCTGTTCCTGGTGCTGCGTGCATGCGTGGTGGGCTTCCCGCACGAGTGAAACGCGGCACCGTATAGTGAATGCTGGCGGCCCTTGTGGTGGAGGAAACCATCCTGCCGCGAGTGGCCACTGTCGCACGGGGTGAGGGCAACCCAGTGGTGCCCGTGGGTGGCCCCATTCCCCCTCAGGCCCTGGCCATGAGTCATTTAGGTGGGAAGCACCGCCATGTTGCCTCGTGGCAAGATCTTGCAGGGAGGTGGTTCCCGGGTGCCGTTTAGCCAATTCAGAGGCAACCTGTGCCCGGGAGGGACTCCGAGGTCCTGTGGGATTAGACTCCCTGTAAAGCAGTGATCCTGGAGTCCATTTTTCTCTTTCGGGGCTCGTCGATTGTCAAAGCTGCATCTCTACTTGTCTCTG
>VYZS01077872.1:3167-14172 GCA_013400695.1 Neodrepanis coruscans | reverse complement strand
TGAAGATTTCCCTAATGCTGCTGACCTAATGTAGAGAGTATTACAGAGGATTCAAACAATGTGCTTCTTTTTAGAGTAGTCTTAAAATGGCTTCCAGAAACCCAGGATAGTTAGGATGAGATAATTAAGATATATAGAGANGTAGCTATTCTGCTAGAATCATGACTGAAATTTCTTAGCTACTCAGCGGGCACCAAGAGAATGACATACAATGAAGGAAGTGAACTTCACGAAGCTTTTGACAAATAACAATATTCTGAGGCTGGTATGTGCTTTGAATATAACTGTCTATATTTCAGTAAAATTAAATNCAAAACAAAACAGGAAAAAAAAAACTTATATTTGAGTACCCTGGGCACTCCTGCCAGACCCTGCCAAGGGTCACAGCACTCATTCACATATCAGTTCAAACATAACAGGAGTGACAAGTTCAACATCAGAAAAAAAAGTTAGAGATCATTCTGAAGACGAAACAAAGATTCCTCTTTCCTGGCCAAAAGGCTGTACAGATTTGCATTGGGAAAGGTGATTGAGAAGAAAATGAGCATGAAGTTTAGGAGAATCCCAGAAGCATGTGGAAGAAAAGGACCTCCTACCACAATCCGTGCGTTACCAAATGCCCAAGCAGACTTTGGCTGTATTTCACACGGAATGTTATGCTACACTCTACCCCTAATAGATTTACCTTCCAATCAATAATCAAGAATTTGTTTTCCCCAGAAGGCCAGGCAGACTAGAAGTAAAACACTTCTCTGTATACTCAAAGATAAAGGAAGAACTTGTAGCTTTCACTGATTAGCGATTACAAGATTAGCCTTGGGAGGAAAAAATTCTGTAAGACTTTTAACTGGAAAGCACTTTTATAGGCCTTTGCAGACCATCTGGTAGAATTTAACAAAAAATAAATAATGCTTGCATCATAGAATTCTTCACTCGCACTTTCCATTACATCTAGGGCTTTTTCTGTCAAGGATCTCTCCCTACATTTTGCTGACACTGTGATTTGCTGAGTGAAAGAATTAGCTCTGGGCTCATTATAATGGACAACTTCTCTCCACTCTTTCATTCTATCACTGTAAATTAAATAGTGACACTAAAAAAGGACATTTTGAGCTGTTTACTTTCAGGACATTATACAATTCTGTTTCTTCCTAAGGCAATATGCATTGCACATCAAATATGCCCTATAGTTTCTCTTCTGTCCTCTTTACCAGACTCATCAAAAAAACAACCCAAAAGCATGGTTCTTCCATTACTTGTGTCCATAGGACAACAGACTATTACAATATAGACTGTATTTTGCAGTTCTTCAAAGTCTGCTTTTTCCCCTCATTCAGATGGAAGTCTTTCTTTCCTCCTCCCTGCTTATGACAAGTTTTTCATAGGAGACTTAGTTTGGCACAGCAGCGCTGTAAAAAAGGCATCATGATAGATTCTCCATGAAGTAAATTAGAGTGCTCCAGTCCAATCACATCCCCATCAAGGTCCTCAAATGAAACCTCCGACTGAGATAGAAGCTATTGGATTTCCATCTGTATGTCTCTTGCTGTCAGTGGCTATTGTTTAAGTAAACATTGGTTTGTATTACTTTCTTTTTTTTGTTCAATACATGTTGATGCCCGGTTAAAAGGAAAGAAAATTGCAGTATTAAAAGACTAGTATTTTCAGCATCTTGTGATGTAAATTGCTAATTTAAAACCCAAAATATTGTTAAAGTGTCTTTATTTAATAGCAGACGATTGCAAGCTGTAATTTGCAAGCTGTAGTTGCAGATGGCAATGTTTTTCTCTCTTTTCAGCAGTACAGTAAAGTATTTACTGCAGTGATTTGCAGACAATGACATACCAACTGCAAAAGAAATGCTCAGGGGTAATACAAACTATCTGGACTCTCATAAGGTCCAGGATGCATTGTACCTGTAAGTAAAGCACGAAATTTAAATGCCAATTAAAATGTTAAAATCTCAAATCAAATAACAACTCTTTGCAACAGACATTTTAATACTTTCAATTGCCAAGTATGTTTCTAATACAAAACAACAACTCTTTTTTTATTTCCTTATTTTTAATCCCATTAGATTGAACACACTTATTTTCCAATTCAGACCTAGAGGTCCAAGTCTAGATTTGAAACTGACAGCCACCATCTGGACCACACCAGCAGAAAGGGTGATCTGGCACATATCTAGCATATAATTCTTCGTCTTTTACACAAGGACATGCCAAAATACCATGCATGTATTAAACAAAAGCCTTTCGTTTTATTTCATTTTGTTAAACAAGTCATTGCCGTTTATTTTTAAAGAGAAAAAGTATTTAACATCACCTATTTAACAGCATTGAATGAAACATTTAAATACTGCATTCTATAGTGCCATCTAGGGGATTTAAAACCTGGATTAAAGTGCTCATCTGATTAAAAAAAAAAAAAAAAAAAAAAAAAAAAAAAAAAAAAAAAAAAACACCAATAAACACTAAGAAATCAGCTATGACTGCCAGGGCAATTTCTTACATATATCTAGTGGTTTCAATTACTTTTTCCTGCTACGATAGGAATATTTGAACAAGGTTCTTGTATAATGTCACAGCTGTAGAATCCATAAATAGGTGATGTATTGTTCTACACTTCTCCTTTATAGCCAAATAATTCATAAAAGCAATCTTAAAAAATATCCCCCAAAAAAATCAGCGTCATGTTCTGAAACAGGATTTAGAAAAAAATTTCTAGCCTTAGTTCAGTTACCACAAAATATATGGGATTTTTTTTGCACTACAGATATTTATAAAAAAATCAGACATGTTATTGTATAAAATTATAGGAAGATGAAATAAAACAAGAGAGCTACTGGCACTTTCTTCAATACCCAACTTCATTCAGATTATTTTTTATTTTAAGTTTCCTGAACCAGATGCCTTTACATTGTAATTTCCAATTCACCACTGAATAAACTGTTAGACATTAATAATTTTGTATCATATTGATAGCTAGGATCATCTATAAGCTCTTTGAACATATTTGCATTCTTTCTTCTTACAGAAACCAACTATAACAAATTCACACATTAAATAACTGATCATTCAAAAGGGAATTGTGGAGCAAAAATCACACTATGTAAACTAGAGAACTGTAAACCTACCTTCACTAAGACCACAGAAACGGTCCATTAGTTCATACCAACACACAGAATTAGCTGTGAAAACATCATTGAAAACAGTCATTAATTTGCACAAGTGGAGAACCTACCTACACATTCACATGACCTTGCATTTTTTCATAGTCCCAGTAACAGACCAACCATCAGGAATGAGAGGCCATTACTCTACTTCTGAATTTCCAAACCTCATATTTTTACATTCTACCTGGAAAACATTAAATATTTACAATTATGTGATGAAAACTATTTGTTCATAAGAGTAAGATTTGAAAAGCACTTAATAAATGTTCTAGGAACATATATAACATGGCTTTTGACATGTCTTTAATTTGGAGTTATTTTAGGCAGTAGTCAGCCATTGATCCTGAAAGAAGCTTCCATATTCAGCTGATTGCTGCCTGCTGCCCCATCCTCTCACTGCAGAGCGTCACTTAGATGCATTGTCTTTTACATTCCCCAGTCACCGACTCTACATCATAAAATAACATATTCCTCCTTTTCACCTCCTTAGAGCATGTTCTTGTATCTTTTTCCCCACGTTTTTAGTATATTGCACCAATCCAGTACTACACTGTCTGCCAAGGCCTTTACCCTGTGTTCCCACCTGGAAGGACAAAGCACAGCAGTGTTTTAGGTCCTTGAGAGTGCAAAAGGGAACAGGCTGATACTACACATCTTCTGGTTAATAGCAATTGTAGTTTAATGGGCTCTTGCCCAATGCAGAAAGGCAGAGGCTCTGGATGTGTATTGCTATGGGAAGTCATTCTACTATCTGTAATTAGCCCACAAAGCCTTAGAAATGATGATGCAGTATCTGAAAGTATGATTCTGCTAAGTGACATTAGATTCACCACCACCTTCCATAGTAGCTCCAGCCCAGCACCCTCTTGCCCACCTGCTGGAGTCCACGAGCTGAGTGCCCGTGGACCGTTTCTTAGCCCAGTCTGAGATACATGGCTGTTGCTTTCCTGATTGCAGGTTCAACCAGTATGGAAGCTGCATACGTATCCCAGACACACACATGTACATGTGCACACGCGGACACAGAGGACACTGACACGGCTGATCACACAGGCTGCCACAGACAAGGTGCTGCCTTCAACAGCACATACATACAACACTCATAAAACATGAGCCAGATGTTCCTCTTCAGCTAAAAGAGACAGGAGGTCACTAGCACAGGCACACACATGACAATCTGTAGATTGACAAGCACACACAAGTCCCTCAAGTACCAGCACAGCCCCTCTATCTATCAAGCATTCAGGTCCCCTACTAACCAGCTACTCCAGCTTGATGCTCACTGGGAAACAGACACATCCACACACCCATCCCTCATGCACTTCACATTCACAAGTCTGCCTGGACTTAGAGGCACAGACCTTGTTACCACTTAATATCTCAGCCCAGCCTTAAGTCCCCTCCTCACTGTCTGGACCAGCTTGAGGCTTGCTAGCAAAACCCCTACCCCTAATGCACATCTGGTTTTTGGGAGACAGATCCAGCTCCTCATCAGCAGGCACCTAGCCTACAGGCTGTGACCCACAGTCTCACTTCAGCCAGTGCTGAGCCCCTCACTTATCTCTCTCACAGCGTTCCTGTCCTAGTGGCTGGAAGTTAAAGACCCCCACTCACTCCAGTGGTGACACACAGGCCCCCTTGGCTCCAGTTGCTGAGACCACAGGTACCCTCACCCCTGCCCTGACTCCAGCAACCAGCAGAAAACCCATTAACACACATATAGGTGTCGCCAGTGACTGGCACTTTGTACTTGCAACACAGAGACACATGGGACAGGGAGTGAGGATGCACAGAGAGATGGTTAAGAAAAGATTTATTATGATATAAGAAGACAGGATATACAGACAATGTACTAACCAGCCCCATTTTACAGGTGGTCAGTCTCCTTCCCCTGCAGGTTCCCCACAGGTTTGTACTGATCTATCCATCCTTAGCCACCTCCTGGTCCAGAGTTTACAATTTTATCAGTTGAAAAGTCCAGGCTGATCTTCCTTGAAGTAGCATCTGTGGTTCCTTGATAGCTCACAATTAGTGTGAGTGGTAAGATTGGTGTCTTCTCGCTGTCTCCATACTTGCTTCGTCAGGTCTGTGTCTTGCTACATTTTGTTTTCTGGCTTTTCCCTTTTTCCCTCGGATTCCCAGTTGACAAGGTCCCTGATCAGGTCTCCAGATTACCCCGCTTGAATAAACATTCTGATATTCACACAGGCCCCCAACAATTACTGTGATTGATCAGCTTTGATTGCCATCACTGCCTCCCTTATCACTTGTCTGTCAGGTTTGTGTCCTTCTGTGCTCTTGTTTATGGCTTCCTCCTTTTCTGATCATCCCTTGTCCCTTAGCATTGAAAATGTCCTTGACCAGATACCCTAAAAACAGCAGACACTCACTGTTGCACAGCCTTGCATACACCCTTGCATCCTGTGAAAAGGTAAACCAGAGATTCTGCCTTCCCCATGCAGGCTGACATTGCTGACCTACCTGCCTTTTTCTCCTCACTTTCTCATGTGGAATTGTTTTCATAGCTTATTGTTTCCTTTATACCAATGGTGACCACAAATAGAAGAGTGCTAATGGAAGAATTTTTTTTTTCAATGAGTATAGAACTATGCAGAATATAGCAGAAAAACAATCAATATGTTTGAGATTTTCCAGGGTACAGGACTTGAACTGGCTTGAAAACATTGAATGAAATAAATTTTGAAGCAGTGTTGATATAGAAATGGATGCAAAATACAGGCTTTAAAACAGCAATGCTTTTTGAGGATAACAATCTGTTCACATAAAATACCATCTATATTTAAAATAAGAAGTTACCGGAGATCAGGGGAATTACAAAGCAATAAAACTTACTGTGGTTTCCGAGAAAGTAATTAAGAGCCTAATTAAGGACAAAACCATATAAACACAAAAATAAAGTTTAATGGGAGAAAAAACAGCAAAGCTTCCACAAGAGGAAAGCACTTTTTCCTGCCCTGATATATTTCTTTGAGGCAATGAATACTCAAACTAGATTTCGTGGGCTAAACTCAGAGAGGAACTTGAAAAAAACAACCAATCCACGGAAAGGGCAAATTTTACTTCACAGTAGTATAAGGTAGAGTAATGTACCCAAGCAGTGAGCTGACAGGCTGGAAAATTAGATCTTACTTCACCATAGCCAGATTGTGTACCCAGTATCTGATAACCATAATAAAATAGCAGCTTAAGGTGATTCTAATTGACCTGCTGTACTTTGTATGACAAAACTGACAGTTAAGGTATCTATAACAGTATGGGACTGCTGTAACATCCCTATATGGACAGTCATGAATCATGCATTATGTATTTATTTTCACTCTACGGAAAATATAAGGAGAGTTATGCATCTGGTCTAGCGTTACAATAAATAAATATCAGTTTGGAAAGCATCAGGGTCACCAGATTACTAGTAGCAACTGTATTTTTACTTTTCTTTACATCTGTATACCAATAGTTAAAATACGAGTGAGGCTGGAAACTCACTAGAGCTTCCAGTGTCTTTCTATGGAAGACTTTAAGAGACCAATCCAGATTGACTGAACAGGGAGTGCTTTTGAAAGATGCCAGGGAATAAAAGCAGAGATTGATTTTGATGGACAATCAAGGGACCAGAATTGTACAGGCAATTTAGACACATCCACTGAATTTTCTGTTCCTGACTATGGGAGGATAAAGGCAAAAGCTATGCCAAATAATATATTGCAGTTCAATAATGTTTATGTAAAACATCCATTTTGAGCTTGTTCGTTTGTTTTTTCAATTAACATTTTCCAACCGAACTTTCTGTCAATAAGAGTTCTGACAGGCTTAAGCTGTCAGGGGCAATCAAAATGTCAGAAACTCACAAACACAGGGCATCCCTGATGAATGGGAAATCTCCTGTAGGCTCTTCAAGGGTAGACTACCACACCGTGCTTCTAGGAATAATGGTGCAAAGAAAACAGACATAAGTTAAAATGGTGTTCTCTTCCATCCTTCTGGTCCAGAGGAAAGACTCAGAGAGGAACAGACATATGTGGCAGAAGAATAGCTGGATGCATAACTCAGTCACCAGTAAGGCTTTATGTTCTTTCTTCACAGTGCACTAGGAGACAGACATGGTGATCTAAAAACAAGAGCTTTGAACTAGCATGTCTCCATCTAGAGGTAAGTTACAAAGTAGCGTATATGAAGAAAGACTGCATAGGAGAAGGCTGAAAAGGCCCCATCCTGCTTCATATGCTCCCATAATAATGCTCAGTGCTTGGACAGGAAACAAAACAGAAAGCCAAAGTTATCGTGGTAGGGGTAAATAATAACACAGGATGAAACCAACAATAAGAGAAGCTGCAGCTTGGGAGATTCAGACTGGACTTCTAAAGCAGTCTTCTCTGGGAGGGAGAGTAGTGCAGCACTCACTAGTCCGCAGATTCACTGAAATACATGTTGGATCAAAGGACTTCTAGGCATTCTTTCCAAACAGTACTTCCAGGATTCTGAGATGTATTTATTGTGTTCCATCTGCTAATTTGAATTTGGTCTATGAGACAGGACTAGTGCTCTTCTGAACGCAAACGCCCCAAAACTAAATAATGTGAATGCAAGTTCTCAGCATCATCTTGCTCTACAAATCTGCCCCTACTGTGTTGCACTACTTACTAAAATAGATATAGCCAAAGAAGACAATTCTAATACCTATAAGAATTTAAAGGCTCCTGATACAAACCCAGTATGATTTTCAAGCATTTCAATACCCACCTCTCTTTCTTCTAATACAAAGCTGAATGCTTCTGAAAAATCCCCTTTGGCATCTATGTGAATCTTCAGGCACCTTTTAAAATTTAGCCCTAAATTCTCTAATCTCCTTTGGAAAATCCCACCCTTTATCCCTTTAGGAATGAAAAGAATGAACTGCACAATTTGAAGTGAAGAAAAAGTAATAACTCATGCACATAGTATCAGCAAATTAACTACAAATATGTGCTTAACATTCTTCAAGAGAAAAGCCCTGCAAAAGATAGGACACATCAGAAAGCTTATACAGCAAGATAACCATTATTTTCAATTTCTAACCTGATTCTGAAGTCCTCATTTAAAATTATTTAATGGTTTTGATCAGGCCACACTGGTTTTTCATCATTCATATCGCTAACATAAGAAATGTAATTATCCATCAATTTTATTAAGTTTGCATTTCATCACATTTTTAATGTTATAGAATTAATCATGCAGCCTGCAACCAAGTGTCATGCAGCTGCTCACTCTGCAGTGGGATGGGGGAGAGAATCAGAAGAGTAAAAGTGAGAAAACTCATTGGTTTAGATAAAGACAGTTTAACAGGTAAAACAAAAGCTGCTCACACAAGCAAAGCAAAATGAGGAATTCATTCACCATTTCCCATGGGCAGGCAGTATTTGACTATGCCTAGGAAAGCAGGGCTCCATCACATGTAAGGGTGACTTGGGAAGACAAAAGCCAGCACTATGAATGCTCCATCTTTCTTCGTCTTCCACCAACTTTATGTGCTGAGAATTACTCCATAACATGTGAATATCTCTTGGGTCAGCTGGGGACTGCTGTTCCAGCTGTGTCCCCTCCCAACTCTTTATGCATCTCCAGCCTCCCTGCTGGTGGGGTTGAGTGAGAAGCAGAAAAGGCCTTGACTCTCTGTCAGCACTGCTTAGCAATGGCTTAAACATCACCATGTTATCAACACTGTTTCCAGCAGAAAAACCAAAACATAGCCCCACGCTAGCTATTATGAAGAAGATTTACTCTACCCCAATCAAAACCAGCACACTCATAAAAGCTGTCACCAGCTGTGAATAATTTCTTATTTTCTACCAAACAGAACTAATAACACTTTTTATACAATATTCATAAAGCTGTGAGGAGAACCATAGTAATAACACTTTAGCATTGTATTGCATCTTTCATCAAGGATCCATGATGATTTTCTCAGCCATTCAATTGCACTAGCTAAGCAGCAACTCTATGATGCACTTGTCAAAAAGAACTGGGTAAACTGAGGCAACAAGAATTTTTATGGTAGGGGCTGAAATAGGAAATAAGTTTCCTGCTACCCATTGCTGAGCTTTTATTTAAAAAAAAAAATGCCAGCTCATTTAAGAAAAGTTAATATCTACTTTATTTATTTTTTTGAGCAGCACCCAAAGTCTGGCAATATCCCTTGGGGAGAAAACACATTGATTTTACATGACTTTGGATCATCCGTTCTCAGAATTTCCTAGATCAAGGAGGACCATGACAGATTTGCATAGCACACTGCACGACCTCACAAAATAACAGCAGAAGCAAAGAGCTGACATATGTAAGGAGTAAGAAACATTTTTAATTATGCTGTCAGGGTACTAAAAAGCAAGTTTTCTGTTCAACCTATGCTATAGATAACCTTCCTCATGCAATATTCACAGCAGACTTCTATAACATTATTAGCAATCTCTTAGCATCAGAAAAAATACTAGTGACACTTGTCATCTAATCCTTTTATTACAAGTTAGAGCAGGATCAGCAGTAGGAAGAAGTTGTATTTCTCTGAAGTTATCTCCATAGAAATGACTGATTTAATCCTAACCTTCAGTTTATCAGTTCATAACTCTCCTTTGCAAAAAGGAACTACTTATAGCAAATAATACATGATATTAATATTTTCATCTTGTGACACATTGCATATCCCCACGGGAATGAAACAATTAGAAACACAGTTGCAAATTTGCTGCAGCTACCAAAACATTCTGAATGCTCAGTGTCCTTTATTGACCCGCTAGCTTGGGACTTCAGTGCTCTGGCTTTTCTCCCAGTGGTGCAAGTCAACCACTTGGATAGGTGAAGGAGAGAATATTACAGAAGAAAGTACAGAAACCATCAGTGAATTACAGGTTTGGAAGCATGGAAAGTGATACTCAGAACACCTATTTGCTGAGTTCAGCAGCACTTAAATTAAACATTGCTTATGTGACTTTGCCTTCACAGAAAGTACAGTATTTCAATTTTGTCTCTCATTGCATGGCAGTCCTACACCTACTTAACTCTTTACACCAGCCTGCGTGCCAGTTGTCTGCAACATGTCATGTCTGTTCTTCCAAATACCCCCAGCTTCTCCATTTCATGCTACATCATAATAGTACCCAGAACTACCATCATCAAACTGGCATAATATAGAGGACAAAAGCCTTAATATAATGGGACCCCACAACTCATGGTCAGTGCTGAACTGAATGAGAAGCAGGAAGAGAGTTACTCTGTGGTTGGGACCAGCTGCTGGCTGGTTATAATGAACCTTCCTAGGGCTAAGTTCTTTGATATACAACTGCATACCAATGCCAAGTGACTGGTTACTTCAGAGGTGTTTAGCCTCCCTTTCAGTGCCCTCTGGGTGTGGTGTGTACAGGATCCACAGCGGTTTTCATCTCTCACAGTTGTTCAGTACCTCCATTTTTACAGGTTCCACTCACTTAGGAATCATTACACAGGGAAGAGGAAACAAAAAACAAAATTGGTCAAATCATTCGGGCCAATACAGACGATAATAACACATTCCAGGGAACACCAGACAGCTGAGGAGAGGGGAAAAAAAATCTCCCTTATTCTCTTTTGGAGCTCTTTCTCTTATTGTTGCAATTCTTTTTATTTGTCTGTGGAATTTTAAACTCAGAAGCAGTAACTGCATTCCTTAAGTGATTTTCCTTTAATTGTTGGTTGTCTTTGTCTCTTCTTTCTCACTTTTTGCCAAGTAGTTTTTCCTACTTATTCATTTACTCCCTCCTAATTTTTGCAATTTCTTTGATTCTTCAGTATTCCTCCTCAATA
>VYZS01077864.1:10149-22533 GCA_013400695.1 Neodrepanis coruscans | reverse complement strand
TTAAGCAAACAGATCTAGAGTTTTTAAAACACAGAGGTATATTTTATACCAAATATCAGGGTTTCCTCAGAACATCTGAAACAGCCAAAAACAGGACAAAAAGGCCACAGAAGAACTTAATCATAAAAGACATAAAAGTCAAGATCAGTTTTATCCAGGTCATGATTTTCAGAAGTTGGGATTTTGTTTGCTTTGTGCTCATTAGAGGGAGATGCTACTGCAGAAACCATGGAAAAATTATAGGTTGGATCACAGCACAGGTCTCTGCCAGTGCACTTCTCCTTGGATAACACCAGATCCTTACAGACCCTGGGACAGCATTGCCAAAGCTGATTTAACTGAGGGTGACAGAGTCAGAAAGCTCTTCACCATCAAAATTAGTTATGACAGAATGGAAAGTCTGTCAACTCTCAGTGCTGCAAATATTAACTTTCAGGACTACTTCAAAACATAGTATTTTGGGGGTTTTTTTGAAGGACCAAGTTGTTAATCCTTTCAATACCATGAGTCAACTCCTCTACTACCCAACTCTCTTCCTCCCCTTGTTCTCTTATAGATTACAAACCCAAATTTTTCCAGTATATTGGAAATAACCCATCAGCCTGTAAATTCTCCTCCCCCATTCCTCTCTCCCCATATATAATTATCTGTTAAATTAGACAGTAAAATTCTATAATTTGCTTTTAATTATGGCTACACTATGGCAGCAGCAGAGATTACACAGGTTATTGCAAACACAGTTCTTAGAAGACAATTTGAGCTCTTTATCAGAGATGTCACATGTGAGAGTGGTTGTGAAAGAAAAGACCACTTAGCCCAGCAAAGGCCAACAGCCTCTGCAGAGGTGTGGGAAAACCACAGATCAGCCAAGGAACAGCCTTTAGAACCATAGAATGGTTTGGATTGGAAGGGACCTTAAAGATCATCTTGTTTCAACTCCCCTGCCATGGGCAGGGACACCTTCCACTAGACCAGGTTGCTCAGAGCTTCATCTAACCTGGCCCTGGACACTGTCAGAATCATCTGATTCTAAAAATCCCCACCCTGAATTGACTCCCACATTCAGCACAGCCCAGTGGGTGTCCAGCATGGAAGCACAGCTCATCCTCAATATCCTGAGGATTCAGATGAAGCATTTGGGAATCTTCATTGTGCCAGAACAGGTTTACAAGGCTGAGAGAGTTGGGTTTGCTCAGCCAGGAGAAGAGAAGGTTCCAGGGACACCTTAAAGTCCCTTCCAGTAGCTAAAGGGGGCCTACAGGAAAGATGGGAAGAAATTTCTTAGAGAGGCCTGTTGTGAAAGGACAAGGGGCAATGGTTTTAAGCTAAAAGAAGGTTGATTAAGATTAGATATAAGGAGGGAATTTTTTACAGTGTTGGTGGTAAAATACTGGAAAAGGCTGCCCAGAGAGGTGGTGGATGCCCCATCCCTGGAAATGTTCAAGGGCAGGTTGGACAGGGTTTGGCAACCTGATCCCACTGAAGATGTCCTTGTTCATCAGTGTTGTAGGTGTCCCTTCCAACCTGAATTACTCTGTGATTCATACCTTGTAGAGCTTTTTTCAGCACTGACCTTGTTTGTTTAAACTGCTTTCACTTCTCCTCACTGTAGACACTGGGAACGGATAAGGAAGGAAGGAAAAAAAAAGGAAAATGAAAGGAAAGAAAGGAAGGAAAATGAATTAAAAAAACCCAAAACACAGCCTTTAGACATGGGGAAGGGGTACAGGAAAGGAAAGAGGCTAAAACATAGTTTTCCTGGTCCAATTTACGAGACAGGGAGGGTATTTATTATTTTTAAAAAAACAGTGATATGCCAAATTTACTAATTCCTAATGAACAAAATGTCCCCAGCCACAGGTTGTGGTTTGCCAGGAGGGTCTTCCACATCCTTTACTTAACTGAGCTTTGGCTTTGACAGAATTTTATGTATTTTATCACACAAACACCTACAGCACAACAATAGGCTGGGTACAAGTGCAGGGGAAGAAACAGTTTAATGCCATGGGCAATAGCTAAATGGGAAAGCACAGATATTTTAAATTACTTTTTAACCACTTTTAAATATTTTCCCCCCAAATTGTTACTGCTTACTGAACAACTGCACCTTGTTGAGAAGCAGCAGTGCCAGTGGGCTCTGACAATATTCTGCATTCAGCAAAGGTGCTTTGATCCCAGTGAGGCTTGTGGAATAATATTCACACACAACAGCACTGAAATTGAGACTTATTAACACTCTGTTTGCAGGTTTTCTTTATTTCTTTCTGCATTTATTTATTTTACTGTTCAGTTTAAAAATAAAAAAAAAAAAAAGACAAGATAGATTTCTTTATTCTGTTTCCCAGCTGCGCTCTCAAAACAGACGTAGAACAGTTTTTTTCTCTCAAAATATACTCCTAACTCAAAAGTTTCCAAGGCAAAATCCTTCCTGGCTGGTCAGATTAAGCCAGAGCAGATCACCTCAGGCAATTATAATGTTGAGGAGACTGGGACTAATGATGAGTCAACCTGCAGGACTTAAAACAGCAAACATTGATTCAAAACACCTTGAAATGCAGAAATGCTTTCCTTCAGTGCCAGGCACTGTATCTTGACCCTGCCTTATTTTATGAAGCCTCCTGCCCTGCTGTAAGTTGTTGCTGGCTGGAAAATGAAGGTGGGAAGAGAAGTTGAGTTGGAAAGTCACCAAGAATTTCAAAGTTTCACCAGCTTTTCAAATTTCATAGAAAAACAGTCATTTTACAAGAGACTGGTGTCCTTTGCCTTGGACTTTGTGTAACAACACATTTGGGTAGTGTCACAGGGTTTCCTTGTCTTACTGTTTGCTGCTGGCTCAGTATTTTTGGGTTCTGGAAACCATTCCTGTGCAATCATGGTATGTTTGCCTTCCCTCTGCTCTGTAGCTGTCAACAAAATCCTCTCCCAAACCTACATACAGCTCAACATTGTGATCCACATCTAAGGATTGCTGATCACAATGTCAAACTTTGTAGGTTTGGGAGAGGATTTTGTTGTTGGAACTAGATGTTCCTTAAGGTTCCTTTCAAGCCAAGCCATTCCATGTCTCTGTGATTCTCAGAACACCCTCTCTAACACCACCCCCATTCATGGAATCTCCATCTTTACATCCTGTGAGAGAGGAGAAAAAAAAGAGGAAAGATCCCCACCACAGCTCCATAAAATAACCTCAGATTTGGCTGGAGAGCTGCCATTTCATTCAATTAAAAGATAAGTGTGTTCAGCCTTTTGTACCTCTAAAGGCAAAAGTAACTCACATCAGTTCTATCCTTGCTGCTTAGGAAAAAAAAAGGGACATCTGGATTTGCCTCTTTTGCAGGTACCTTGCTCAGTGCCCAGTGCACCAGCAGAGGATCCTTCCTGTGTGTGGAGGAGGTGTTAAAATACACCAAAAATATTCCAAAGTTGGCAACAGGGAGAGAACAGAAAGTTGTCAGGCCCAGGGATGCAGATAATTCAAACGATGCTGATGTGCCCTGAAAAAATGGAGGCTGCAGGGAAAAGGTCCTGACACGGGACAGATTCATTGGAAACTTTCAGCACAAGTTAAGATGGTTGCACAAATGTCTTTGCCTTAAGGAGGAACCTGCTCTTAGTTGTGGAATTTGAGTTTCTCTAAATTCTAAATCAAAAGGGAAAAATTAATCCCTCTCCTTCATTAAAAAAATAGATATATAAATAAACCAAGCTACATCATCAAGCCCATCATAGAATCCCAAGGAGAGTTTTGTAGCCATTTGATAGAGGGAGGACAAGGACAAGTCTCATCTTTCCCCCATCCCACTTTAGCAGCAAAAGAGGACATTGATAGGCTGGAAAACAGGTGATGGTGGCAGGCCCAGCTGACTTGTGATCCTGCAGTGAAGTGAGAAGTGGAAACAACAAAGAATTTTCATACTCCACATGATTTCAGGTGCTAGTGCTTGGTCCAAACACCTGCACAGCACAGGAAAGGTCTTATCAATCTCTTAATATGTGTGACGATTAACCTCAGTTCTGGAGCTGACAAACATCCAGGAGCTGCCCTCAGCAATAGCTACTGCAATAAATGTAATTTCACTTGCCTGTATTTCCCCATAACTCAAAGAAAAACATCACAGAATCACAGAATGGCTTGTGTTGGAAAGGTCCTGAAAGATCACACAATTCCAACCCCCTGCCATGGGCAGGGACACCTTCCACTATCCCAGGTTGCTCCAAGACCCAACCAAATTGGCCTTGGACATTTCCAGGGATGGGGCAGCCACAGCTTCTCTGGGCAACCTGTGCCAGGGCCTCCCCACCCTCCAAGGGAGGAATTCCTTCCCATTATCCAATCTAAATCTGCTCTCTGTCAGTTTAAAGCCGTTCCCCCTTGTCCTGTCACTCCAGACCTGTGGCCAAAGTCCCTCTCCCTCTCTTTTGTAGCCTCATCAGACCCTGGAAGGTGCTCTAAGGTCTCCCCAGAGCCTTTTCTTCTCCAGGCTGAACAGCCCCAACTGTCTAATCCTGTCACCCTCAGAGAGGTGCTACAGCCCTCTGATCATCAATTCCTCAACACCCAGGTTTTCCCCATCTGAGGAACACTCCCAAATCACAAGAAACCCCCTTCCCATGTGCTGCTTGGCAGACACCTCCCACAGCCAGACAGCAACGTTTGCATCCAACCATGGAAAGCTCCCCTCTATTTGCATGCTCTGCCCTGCCAAACACAAAACACGTTGCTGAAGTGGGAGAACACCTTCCTACTTCTTCAGGGAAGACCAGGGAATCTGTGCAGATCCCAGGTTACTCAGAGGCAGCGTTTCTCAAGGAAGACATTTGAGGTGAGCTCAGAGAGGCAACTCTTCCAGCACTAAAGAGATTTGGATGATGGGCCAGAGAATCAACAATCCCAGCACACCACATCAACAGGCTTTTGCCCATGGCTGTCACTACAAAACTGACGTGGTGATTATCTTGTTCCCTTGCAGGAATTCAAGGATTGAGAGGCAGGGAAAAAGCAGCAAGATGGGAGCCGCAGGCTTTGCGGGGGCGAAGCCAGCTCTGCTCACTGAGCAGGGACCACCACAGGGATGAAATCCGGCCAGAAACCACCCCAGTGCTGAAATGCTGGCCAAGAAACTGGTTTGAGAAAACACAGCACATGCCAACAGCCTGGTGATGCTGCCCATTGCTCTGAAGGGGGGGGTGCACTGAATGCCAAAACTCAGGACATCCAGACAAAGGCAGGCGTGGGTAGTTATCAGATTTACCCACCACCCAGGGAGAAGGTTTTTGGGATCACCAAACTGTTCATATCACATGCTGACAGCTGGAAGAGCTGCACAGGGATGTTGTATAATGGCTCCTTTTCCTTTCCATACACACTTGACAGCATCCTGCAGAGCAATGTCACAAGGAATCACATGTGGGATGAGGACATGGAGGAGCACATTGAGAGCGGAGAAATGGCAAGCCAAGTCCACCAGAGTCCACATAGAATCATTTAGCTTGGAAAAGATCTTTAAGATCATTGAATTTAACCATTAAGCCAGCACTGACAAGGCCACCACTAAACCATGTCCCCAAGTGCCACATTTACACATCTTTTAATCCCTCCAGGGATGGCGACTCCCTGGGCAGCCTGTTCCAATGCTTTACACTTTCAGTGAAGAATTTTGTCCTGCTATCCAAACCAAACCTTCCCTGGCACCACTTGAGGCCATTTCCTCTTGTCTCATCATCAGCTTTGAGTCTTTGAATGTGCCCTTGGGGAAACAATGCCCCCAATTCCTTCACATCCCTCAAGACAAAATCGGCATCTACAGGAAAATCAGCATCTATGAAGTTCACCAGCAATACTTAAAAGGATCAGAAGGATGGATATAAGGAGAAAATGCAATGAGACCTGGGCAAAACAAGGGCATCAACACATGGATGTAACATCTCCATTTGTTTTAACTTACATATTTTATATATAGTTTTGTGCACACATGTATTTTTATGCACTGATACAAACACATTTTTTCTAATCACCTCTAGAAAGCACAAATGATCAGTCAGAGACAAAAAAGAAAATTACTTGCTCACAGAAGAAAAGTTTGAGCAGTGGAGCTGATGCCCAGTGCTCCCACCTGGACACAAATCCAGGCACAGGCTTAGCCCCAGTCAACCTCTTACCTGCGTCACCTGAATGGCTGGAGATGGGTCAGGCCAGTTGAACAACATCCCCAGGGAGAACCTGCTGGTCTGTTTAGCATGGAGTGGCCTTACCAGACCTCAGCAGCCTCCAGCAAACACTTGGTCATGTGGATGAAGAGGGCTGGGGCCAGGGAGCACGTTGTGCTTGTGCCCTGTACCCCCCTTCCAGCAAAAGTGCCTTCATCAGCACTCACTTGGCAAAGAGAATCAGGGAGATAAAGACAACTCCACTGCCTGGACTTTCAGGATACATGGAGGTGAAAGAGAGCAAATCCAAATAGGAGGAGATATGGTCTCTCTTCTGCAAGACATGTCCTTCTGTAGCTTTGNGCATCAACACATGGATGTAACATCTCCATTTGTTTTAACTTACATATTTTATATATAGTTTTGTGCACACATGAATTTTTATGCACTGATACAAACACATTTTTTCTAATCACCTCTAGAAAGCACAAATGATCAGTCAGAGACAAAAAAGAAAATTACTTGCTCAAAGAAGAAAAGTTTGAGCAGTGGAGCTGATGCCCAGTGCTCCCACCTGGACACAAATCCAGGCACAGGCTTAGCCCCAGTCAACCTCTTACCTGCGTCACCTGAATGGCTGGAGATGGGTCAGGCCAGTTGAACAACATCCCCAGGGAGAACCTGCTGGTCTGTTTAGCATGGAGTGGCCTTACCAGACCTCAGCAGCCTCCAGCAAACACTTGGTCATGTGGATGAAGAGGGCTGGGGCCAGGGAGCACGTTGTGCTTGTGCCCTGTACCCCCCTTCCAGCAAAAGTGCCTTCATCAGCACTCACTTGGCAAAGAGAATCAGGGAGATAAAGACAACTCCACTGCCTGGACTTTCAGGATACATGGAAGTGAAAGAGAGCAAATCCAAATAGGAGGAGATATGGTCTCTCTTCTGCAAGACATGTCCTTCTGTAGCTTTGCTCCCAAATGTGGCTTTTAAACAGCAAGGCCTTAAAGAGCATCCCACACCCAATTTGAAATTGGAGTGATCTTCCACAAACAGTTCTCATCCACTTTCCTCATCCTCATGCTGCACCAAATAGACAGGCAGAGCATCAGATCCATGGTACACATGGAGTGTGGAGAGGGTGATCAGCAAGTGGCCAAGAGCACAAAGACAAGACAGGAACAGTTCCCAGGCTGAAGAGGTCAACAAATTGACAGGGGACAATATCCTGTCAACACAGCCAGGGACCACTGTGGCAGCTGGAGAGAGGTATCTTGGTCCCAGCTTGGCCGACACCATCAACACACCTCCCAGAGCACATCAGGACTTAAACATTCATCACACTTGGTGTTCTTCATAATTCACACCACCACATGCACCAGGCTTGTGACTCCAGGTCCAGCAAGAGCAAGATGGGTCACAGATACAGAGATGCCACAACAGTTATTTCTCCCTCACTGCTGAAACCACCTGCCCCATCAGCTGGTCGACGATGGTTTTCTAACCCATTGGTCTGGGCAGCTCCCAGAAGCCACATTCACAGAATAATAGAATCATAGAGTCATTTAGGTTAGAAAAGACCTCCAAGATCATCAAGTCCAACCTTTGACTGATTACTGCCTTGTCAACCAGACCATTCTACTAAGTGACACATCCAGTTGTTTACTGAACACCTCCAGGGACAGTGACCCCCACCACCTCTCTGGTCACCCTGTTCCAATGCTTAACAGCCCTTTCTGTGAAGAAATTCTTCCTGACATTCACCCTGAACCTCTTTTGATGCAGCTTGAGGCTATTCCCTCTTATTCTGTCATTTGTTACCTGGGAGAAGAGACCAACCATGACCTGGTTACAACCTCCTCTCAGTTCGTTGTAGAGAGCAATAAGGTCTCCCATGAGCTTCCTTTTCTCCAGGTTGAGTCCCTCCAGCTCCCTCAGCTGCTCCTCACTGGATTTGTGCTCCAGACCTTTCTCCAGCTCCACTGCCCTTCTCTGGACATGATCCAGAATCTCAATGTCTTCCTTGTTGTAAAGGGCCCAGAACTGGACACAGCACTCAAGGTATGGCCTCACCAGTTCCCAGTACAGAGGGACAATCATTGGCCTGGTCCTGCTGGCCACACTATTGCTGATACAGGCCAGGATGCCATTGGCTTTCTTGGCCTTCCTTCCATGAAACCAACCCTTCTGTCAGAAGAAACTGCACATGAAAGTAAAGGATGGAAAGGAAAAGCTGTAAAGCTGAGAAAAGACACCTTCAGCAACGTTTATTTTAAGGCACAACCAGCTCATACTGAAAGCCAAATCCTCCCATTTTCAGTCCAGACCCTTGTAGGAGGACAATTTATGTTCTCTCTCTCCAGCCAAATGTGGTGCTGGGGGACTATTCAGGGCAGCAGTAACACCACTAAAGCTCTTTACTCAGTACTGCTGCAGGGAGATCCAGGGGCAACGAGCACCAGGATTTAGGGAAACACCACCCATTTTAAAAGGGACACTCACTGCACTGACTCAGCTCCAGTGCTGCCACAGGTAATGTGAGAATTACACCAAGCACTGCTCTCTCCTCATGGGCCTTTCAGGTGATGAATCAGAGCTGCTCTCTCCAGGGACACCATGGAGGTCCTGTAAATCTGCAGTAGCTCCCCACATCTCCAAGGGGAGGTAAACCAGATACAAGGGAAAGAATAGCCCCAGAAAAAGCCAGTGGAGCTTGGTTTTGACTGTCCTGCCCCAGATGGAGATCCACTCCTGAATCTGCTGCTGGAGCAAAAAGCCATTTCCCTGGGACTGGAGCAGTGAGCATCCAAGGGACACAAGTAGATCCCACCAGTGTGGCATGGGACCAGCATTCCCCTGCTTGTTTTTCACACTGCACACGAGACCAGCAAGGCTTTAACACCTTGGCAGGAGTTTCCAAAATGAGGAGCACGAAGTTAAACCTGAAGTAATACAGAACAATATGGTTCCCAGTGATTTCAGGCCATTTGGGGATAGAAATTTTAGCAGGGCCTGTAGCAAAAGGACAAGGGGTGACAGTTATAAACTGAAAGAGGGTAGAGGTTCAGAGCAGAAGGAAAGAATAAAAAATTTATGATGAGGGTGGTGAAACACTGGCACAGGCTGCCCAGAGAGGTGGTAGGTGCCTTATCCCTGGAAACATTCAAGGTCAGGATGGACAGGGGCTGAGCAGCCTGATTTAGTTGAAGGTGTCCCTGCTCATCAAAGAGGAGTTGGACTTGATGACCTTCAAAGGTTCCTTCCAACCCAGACTATTCTATGATTCTAACTCTGCATCTTTGAGCACCCATGTTTCAAACACTGTCATTCTCTGTATTTATTTTTCCCCTGTACATGGACAGTTCTAGAGATCAAAGACATGAAACTATCCAAGGATCAGCACAATGACAACACAGGGAGAACATTAAAATACAGCCAAACTTTTGAGACAGCTCTTGGAGAAGGTTGCTCTCCATTTGAGTGAAGATAAAACATGGGACTCCCTCTCCAGCCTCACCATCAAAACTTTGCTAAACCAGCTCTCCCTTTTCCAACTCAGTCCAAAAGAGTGTGTGAAAGTGAGGGGGAAAAAAAACCATTTCTCAATGGCAAAATTTTATTTTCATCTGCCTGAGCCTCATCATTTCACATTCAGGTGACCCTTTCTTCAAGAGATGCTCTTACCAACTGTTTCCTATGTTCTGTTCCCCCAGTCTTAGACTTTCTTCTAATCTGGAAGGAAAAGCAAAATAACTGATTAGTACTGGGAAGACAACTATTTCACTGTCATGGTTAAGGACATGGACACCATCAGCTCCAAGAGCTCCGGTGTCCAAACAGGTACAAAAACAACTGTTGATTCCTCAAAACAGCACTGCTGAGTGTGGAAGCAGCACCTCCTTTTCAAAAGAAAGTAGAAATAAACTGTGTTAAAAGTTTGTAATATTTTAAGATTAGCAGAGGTGTAAAAGTAGAGGGTTTTAATTGGTTGCAAGATGCCTGAAAAAGTAACAAATAATGAATTAAAACCTTCAGTGGAAAAGGGGAATCCAGTCTTCTTTATGATCCCAGTCCTGCTGTGGAGGGAACACTCTGGCCACAATCCAGGTAAGCATTTCAGTGTGTGTCAAGTTTGAGAGAACACAGAGAGCCCTGCTGAATCAAGGTCTTGGCATTTCTCACCAGAAGGTTGTTTCTCTCTCATTCTGGCCTTCAAACACACACACACACACAACCCTTCCTTCCAAGAACTTCCAGTTTTAGCTTTTATTCTAGGAACAACACCTCTTGGCTATAAAAGCACCCAATTCTCCTGCAAGGCAAAAGCAAACTCAAGAGGCAGGTCTTGCATTAGATGAGCACCAGGAAGCTCTTGAGAGCTCACAAAAGGCCTTTTAATTAATACACCTACTTGCTTTGTTCAATTAACACCAGTGAAGAAGCCCTTCACACAGTGCATGTAGCTCCTGTACTGCTCTGGTTGCTCTATGCTGAATATTTTTAAAATACTATTGCATTAATAAACACTTCCTATATAAATGCCATATGCTTCCTACATGCTCTATATAAAAAAAGTCAGTAAAAAAAAAAAAAGATTAAATTTCCCCAGCCAGAAAACTTCAGAGATAAAATTGCAGCAATGATTTATATCTGCCCAGAGCAGCAATCCCAGCCTTGAGTGACCTCTGTGCAAACACACCAAGACAATTACACACAGTGACAACTGAATTTCCCCTCCCGGAGCAGCAGCTTCTTGTTGCTGGATGTGAGAAACATCAAAAGGTAGCACAACAAATACACATGTTCCTGAGCAGCCTGGGGACAACCAGCCTGGAGGTTTAATCAGGATTTGGATCAAACTGTGTGAGGGGTTTTGTAAACATTGATCTTATTGAGTTGTTAGAGCTGGGAGATGTAATTCCCAACTACCTCCCCATTTAGCCTGTGAAAATCACCATTGGCCAACTCAGCTCCCACTCCATCCCCTCTTGTTTGCCATTGTCTTCATTAGCAGATGAGTGGTAATCCACCTCATTCTTCAGCATCCCACACTTGGGATGTGCCCAGCAGCACTCTCATGTTCTCCTGGCAAGGTAAAACTCACGAGGGAAATACAAACTTTTCAGCAGCCACCAGCCATAGCTGGCAGCTGACAGATGAAAAGCCTTCAGCTNCCCAAAGCCTTCACCCCAGTTTTTTTAGGAAGGAAAAGAAACAGCAGGGGACTGAGAGCTTGGAATTTGTAACTTCAGCTGCCAGTCTCTCCTTCTTCAGGAAAAGAACTTTAGGAAGAGTATGATGAAGAGCATGTAAGTGCATTTAGCTCTGGATTTCTGGATTATCCCTGTTTACTGCATGATTTTACTAAGAGGAGCTAAAAGCCAGTAGATTCTCCATCAGGAGAAAGAAAGACAGTAGCAAGCACTTAAGACAGCCTGAAAGATGTCTCCCAAGCAACAAGATCCAAACACCAGAGCCCATAAGGGCACAGTAATTCCAGCTCCCATCTGCTACCCACAAGGGTAAGATATCCCCCTCCTCCTGAGATGTTTACAGCAAGGAAACCATCTCAACCCCCAGCTCACCAGTCACCCAGGTGCTTTGAGTCTTCTCCAATCTGCTCCACCCACACTTGCCTGTGCAAAACAAAGCCCAGGGCAGCTGTGTTTTCCCCAGCAGAGCAAAACAGCAGAGCTGGAGAGGGGAGATCCATCTGGAAAGCAAACCTTGTGAAAAGCAACCTGCCATTCCACCAGGATGAACACACCCAAGGGCAAGGTCAGCCAGTCATGGGCACGGCCAAGGACTGAGAGAAAGTATTCTGGTGCTGGAGAGGACAGATGGAAAGATTTANTCTTCCTAACATCCAATCTAAACTACCCTGGTGACTCTTGAGGCCCTTTAATCCTCTCCTGTCACTTGCTGCTTGGGAAAAGGGACTGACATGGGCATGACAAGTGATNGATGTTTTCCAAGGGAGATAGAGAGGCTGGGAGAACCTCAGCTTCAGGTGGCACAGGGAAAGCAGCTCAAACAAGGCCAAGAAAGTCACAACAGACTCAACCCCTACAGCTGACACACACTGTGACATCAAAATCATTGCAATCCATCCAGTGCTTCCAGGCTCCCATCATCTGCTTGCAGTTGGGATGGGGGTATCATTTTCTAACACCCTGAGCAAATGCACCCACTTCTGGGCTTTTGTTTTTCTCCTTTTAACTTGTCTGAAGTGTCCAGTCA